>PGSH02022134.1:0-55136 GCA_002915635.3 Ambystoma mexicanum
CCCCCTCCTATAGTTCCTCCGGTCCTCCCTGCTGTTCTTCCTGTTCTTCCAGCCGTCGCTCCTTTGCCTGCCCCCTTGCCTCCACCTGTTGATATTCAGAATGTGCCTACTCTTCCTCTTCCAAGTGATTCTGCATCGCTTGTAGTAGACCAGGGAGCGAGACCAAGGGTTGTGACTCGTAATACTGTGTCCCCAGACAAAAAGAATGAATTGATTGCTTGGGCTAAACATTGTATGGAGAAGGGTGAACAAGCTGATGTTTTTTCCACACTCGAAAATTTAAAAGGTATTCCTGAGAAAAATGTTTTTATTGAAGGATTAGGGACTCATTTGAGTATAATGTGGAATAGATTAAATGATGTAGATTTCCCACAAGGGTTACGGGATTTGAACGCCTTAGCGTTGTCCAGAGATACTGCGAGAAAGGTATATGAGCATGTTGAGAGGATTTTTGAGTATAGGAAGGAGTTGGAAGGGTTACAGAATGAGGAAGCAGATGGTGGTAGTTTAGGTATTATGTACTTACAGAAACGGTTTTCTCCTCGCGTGAATTAAAAGGTGAGGAAGCGCGAATTTGTACAAAGGATGCGATAAGATGGATTTCGGATATGTCGATAACTCCAGATGAAGTATATGACACATATAGTCAGTATACGTTAGAAATGCAAAAGAAGTGATACAGGTGATGGTAGAATACCTGCAGAATGAGTGTGTAAAAAGAAAGATTTGTGTCCGCAGAATTGTTGAGTGTTATAAGAGAGCCTTTTCGATTGATACTTCTTCGACGCCTTGCGCTTGATTGGCCCGTTGCTTAGTAAGCAATTCGGAGCTGCACTCTCAGTGCCTATAGAGAGGTCCTCCGACATTTTCCCCAAAAGTTGAGATGCGGCGATGCTGCCCGAGAATACTCGCCGGGAATCCTGCACATTACGTATCGCAGTCTTGTTCACTCCGTTTTCAAGACAGAAGTGAACACACATAAAACAATCTATTCCAGAATGTAAGAAAGAATCGACCCGTCATAAAGAAAAAATTAACAGTGGCTACAGCCGCAGTATCCACCTGACAGTATATGATTTATTATTCCCCGTAATCCTACCAGATGATTTATGGAACAGAATAGGACTAAAATGATACACCAGGTAAGGAGATACATGGATAACATTGCGCAGGCTAGATGAGAAAGACAGCTGCGAGACGACCCCGCAAATGAAATAACCTTGCCTGATAGATATTGTAAACTGAAAACTATAGTTCCTGAAAAAAATCATTGGACAAGCTTACGGCCGTTCCAAAGGAAATCTGGGGTGCTCAGATTCTTCAAATCGAGTTTGAAACAGGTATTTTCAGATTTCATGACAAGACTTAGCACAGATTCAGGAAAAGGCTGTTGTCAACAAATTTCGTGCGTGAGTGCTCCTGACATCCAGTTACAGATTATGTCTTCCGAAGCGCTTGGCAGGCGAAGTCTCAATCAGAAGTACTGCAGGCTCAGTACTATGAAAATCGTGTAAATAAAAAGAAAAACTGAGAAAAAAAAAGGTGACCTGAAAACAAAATCCATTACAACAGATTGTTAGAAACCCTAGAAGGGGAATCAATTTTAGAAATCAGTACTTTCCACAGAGAAGTACGCCCCTGCTCGTAAACATTAACCAGCGTCGAGCGATTATCGACAGGAAGCCGCTGCCGCACAATGTCCCACCTTGCAGCAAAGGTCATTGGCGAACATGTAATGATCCATAGGCGCCAAGTGTAGAGGGCCCCAGCAGATGTCAGTTTGCACCAAATCACAGCAACACCCCTCACAAATAACAATATCGAATTGATAATAGAAACATTTTTGTACCATTCCTGCCGCGTACCTCTCTGAAGAGCTCCTTATAATATTCTTTCGCTAGAATGCCCGAAGCAGAATTTGAACGACGCCTATTCCCTTCATCAGAAAGGCCCTACATGAGAAGGCGGTGGAATAGGAACATCTATTTTTAGTAGATACTGAGCACAAAGAAATTCCATTGACGCATCACAGGATTCTAAAATTCCCTGTCAGGCATCACGAATCCGTAGTTTCAGCACACCTGTATTTGTCCTCTCTTTGCGATACCGATAACACTGGTCCTCACGGAGCAGTGTCCTTTCTACTTACCACAAACTGTGGGAGAACTAGCTGCGGATTATTGTTGAAGGAATTGCACGCCAGTAATACATTGTTCTCCACGAGTTCGGTAACAATTTCACCTCAGAAATCACTCGCCTCTCAGTTTTTGACTCGACCTTTACCACAGAATTCATAATGTTCCGAACAGCTTATCGCCAATTGATGATAACAATGGGCATTCTTCAAATGAACCTGTCTAAAAATATTCTGAAAACATGAGTAAAATTGACCTCGCAACCCCCAATATAAATCTCCAGTTGACGCAAGCAGCCTTGAAATGTATAGTTCTATTTGTACATCGTGGATAAGAGGAAATTACGGGTACCATGTAACAGCCCCATTTGCCAAGGTACAAAAAGTGATAATCCGATTCCTTCAGTATATAATTATTTACGCGCTATTAACAAAATTGGCCTCCTAATTTCCTATTGTCCTGATTTTACACAAGACTAACCATGATTCCGGCTTTTCCACTCATTTACGGTGTAGATCTTAAAAACACGTTTTTCAGTATTCCCATACACAAGAAGCAGGTATTTGTTCCGTTTACCTAGTGAACGCTCGTTCACATCAACCTCGTGACCATAAAGGGTACACGAGAGCCAATATTTATAGTAGCATTAAAAGAGCAGCCCGATACTCACGACTTCCTATACTTGCACGTTACTACAGTAAGTAATATCTCCTCTTGCTGCTGTTCTGCAGTACCTGTAAAGAGGTACAGTGTTGTAACTTTGTCATCTAACAAAACATGCCACAAAGTTTCACTCAAAAAATTCCAATATTTTGTCAGAGGTCGCCTATTAGGCTATTCTCTGTCAAAGAGGAAAAAATTGACACCTGAACGAATAAAAACTAATTCTGGCATGTCGTCCCAAAACGCAGAGGAAAATTAGAACCCCGTAGGTAGCTCTACTGTAGATTGTGGATCCCTACCCTTTTCCGTACGATAAACAATGCTAGGCTTACAAAGAAGGCTTTCTTTGCCATTGCCATGCGACTTGGAACACAGCACACATTGATTTGTTCAATCCGCGCTGTGTCAGCGCGCGTTTAGGAACCTCCGAATCATACAAGGCCTTGTATTGTTGCCGCATGAACGTGACGGATGTGCTTTGGCTGTATTACGCAGGAACATGGAGAGAAGAAATAGGCCGTGCGGCTAATTTCCATCCGCCTTGATCTGTAGCATGGCTCTGCAAGATGTTTGACGCTGTTGCTGCCTGCTGTGCGTCTGTAAAAAGAGTGAGAGAATGGTCTGGGTCATGCGTAACACTAATGTACCGCACTCTCTAGATAATTTATTGAATAGAACTCAAACGAACACCTCATTTCCGAACGATTGACAGATATGAACTAATCTTGTTTGCCCCACATTAAATTCAGAGTGTGCGCATTAAATCCGGCTGAATTTTACTGCCACAAAATATTGATTAATGACGAAATCTAACAATTGCCTTTAGCGACAGAACAAGAGACTAAAGGCAGAATCAAACTGAAACAGACTTTGATAGCCCACAAGGAGCTATTTTGTGATGGCTCTTGTTTTAACTTCCAACGGTAAATCACGGCTGCTTTGCCGTTACTCTTTAGCACGTTGTGGAAACAAAAGAATATTGCTAACTCGGCAGGCACAGAATATAGCGGTAAACTCGAGCTATGACTTTCTGAGGCTTACAATAAATATATATAACGATATCAGTATGCTTTTTGGGTTCACACTTCGTAGAAACTGTGAAAAGACGAGTTCTGACCTCGCAGGAACAAAATTCGCACAGCCACTTTAATAGTACGATTACTCAGCACTCGCACTCCCTTTCAGCTACTATCATCAAATGTGCAGCAAACAAAAGGTTACAGATGATGTAGAAAAGGATGCTCATTGATCAGATAACTAAACAAACTGCACTGATTTTAGTTCAAAAATGTATCTGTAAAAGAAATGTAAATATTTCACTGGTGAAAGTCGATTCTGTAAAAGACATTCAACAATGCTACTATAGAGAAACTAAAATGGTCGAGGGTGCAGAAAAGACTGAATGATGATGGGTGTGGTGGACATGTTGAAGGAAAATGTACTCCCTCGACGCCTTATTACAATGATGGTTATTATGCTCATGGCCGAACACATGTCTGTGCAAGTAAATTGACTAAAATCACACAGTGTATGCCAAGATAAGATTTTCAAAAACGCGACGCTTTGCCAAGGTCCTGGCTGCCTCAGCATAATGTAGGAAAATACCGACTCCTAAGAAGTTCGCTCAACTTCTGTTCCGTTGAGGATTCACTTGATTTAATTGAAATGAACATGCAACAACTTAAATGTGTGGTTGTCATTGTCCTTAGTAAGTGGGTGAGGCCGTCCCCGGTTAAGATCAACTGCCATAACCAGGCAAAAAATCTTTGAAAAATTTTTTCCTAGTTCGGGCTGCCGAGAGTCATCTAGGTCGATAATGGGCCACCCTTAGCGCGCTGTAATCCACAAATATCAAAGATACAAATTGATAAACGATGCCATCGGCCAGACATGCCAAATGCCGGATAGTGAAAAGGCCTAACGGCATTAAAAGAACAGCTCGCTAAAGACGTGTGCTGCACAAGTTAAAATGCCGACGACCTTACCGATCGTTTGCTGTCGATAAAACAACCCCTCAAACTAAACCGCTCTATCCTTGAGTGGTAATCGGGAAACCTGCTATATTGGGGTTTGCCAAAAGCGTTGTTGCGGGAAAAAGAAGTGCTTCTTTCAGATACTGTAACAGTGACTAAAATCTTTTAATTTATCACCACGTGCGAGAGCATACCTGTACGATACGAGTCCTGGTCACAGTCTACGCCCCTGGACTGGTCTCACAAAGTTTTGAGAGTCGTCTTGCCTTGCCACCTCATGGAGGGGTCCCTACCAAGTCCTGCTAGTCACCCAGACTGCTGTGTGGGTAGCGGTCGTAGGACTGGAATCCAAGGCGACGCACACCAAACAGATCCCGCAGCCCTGCCATACATACGGAAGACACAGAATTCCTCCACTGCTGTAACTAACGTGCCTGAAACAGCAACAACCGACAGAGAAGTACAAGGAGACCATTTCAGAATTCGCAAGCCAAGCAAAAAATGGCCATCTTGTCTCTGCACTCTCCAACAGTGGAACTCCGGATCAATCCTTTCTGATCACCCTTCCGTTCACACGCCACCTCCAGTAGGAAGTGACGACACTCGTTCTCACCAGAAATTGTGAATATAATTTACCTCCAAGGAAATAGACGTACAGCACGGTCTGACTGTGCGATTGAAAGAAAATCATTTGAGGGCTTGCCTTTTGGCCCGACTGTAACGGTAGGATTCTGTTGGCTAAGGGTTGTGGGAAAGACATTAAAAGACGCGCGCGACTGGAGTCACCAGCAACACAAACAAATGTGTTTTTTTCGATTGAAGACTAGCAATCCTTGCACCCACCGCCCTGCCGTCCGAACTTTAGATAAATATGTGACTAACAGAGAAAAATGATCAACATTGCAATGGACCCCCCAATGGTTATTGTTGCCTTTTTGTAATAATAACGGATTTTTAGTAACTGTTGGTTTTGGGTTATGGTATCTGGAGGGAAGCATATCCGCAGAGGACTTTTTACCTATTGAAAATGTTATCTGTTATCACCACTCCTTCCGTGCAATTGGCAATACTTTATCGCCTAGAGATTCTTCGCATAGACGGAACTATCAGAATAATACCCTTTTGTTAATCATGAATGCCACTCAAGCAATTTTAAATAGAACGCCAATTGCTGGATCTGTTCACATCTACCGCAAACATGGGGATAAGGGGCTAGGTTGGTATATCATCCCCTACCTTTGACAACTGCCTGTTAAGCTTCTCTTTAGAGCACTATTCTTTGGCCAATGGAATGACAGCATCTCAGGGAACTTTGATGTACAAATTTGAATATTTTGAAAAACGTGTTTGATGCCGCTGGGATGCTCGCTTTTTGCAAAAAGGAGTAAACCGAACGTTGCTTCTGTTAAACCCTCTGATAGATGTCTCATCTTTAAACTTTGATCTTTCAAAATGGCTCCTATAGCAATAAGGATGCCACGCCTCCATCTTATTCTGTTAATCATAGCCCCGATTCAGTATCCTTCTGCATACAGAGGAATGGACACGGTCAATGTAATTTTAGAAAATCGCCAATGTGCGAATTTGACTAGTGAGAACAGACCTCTGTACGTAGGCGAACCTGTATATTTTGTTTGCGGTAATGTGGCATTTCCATGGTTGCCCAGGGATTGGCAATGAACCCTGCTATTTAGGGATTCTATTACCTGGGTATTTATTGCTAGTACTGCAGAAATTTCGAAACTCGTCCACAACGAGGTGTGAAAGGGGATACTCCAGCGCAAACTCTAGGGACATCATGAAATCCTTGTGCATTTCTTGGCAAAATTATGAATTCAGAAGATATCAGGGACTAGCGAGAGTATTGGAGAGAACCATCAACCCCGACCACTGATATACTCTATATTATGACGTTATGAACAGAAAAGCGAGTAAGATTAGTGCCTCTTCAGAACCGGATGGCATTAGATGTCATTCTGGCGAGCGTGGAGGAGTATGTAAATTAGTGGGTCCGCTTGCTGCGTTTACGTACCAGACTCCTCTCCAACGATCTTAGGGCTATCCAAAATCTACATGTATCTTAGTTCAGAAGTGCATGTTCCTGAGGAAACTGGGAACTTAGTGCATGGTTTTGGGACCTCCTACGGTCGTGGGGATGATGTTGTTTTGGCCCTACTGATTATTTGGTAAGTTTTCTATTCCTTTGTGTTGTATACAGTGTCACCCCTGGTATATGTTCAGTATTTGGGGTGCTTGCGTGCAAGCAACAAGTGTATTAGGGCATAAAATATACGCCCCAGATAAGGTTTCCAAAGAGTATGTGTTGAAAGAAACTCTAGTGTCTGATCTAATGCAATAGATATGTCTGAACAATCATTCGGGGTGTATAGACGTTGAAATGTGGAGTTAATCGCAAAATGATTGAAGGTATTTAGCGCTTGGCATAGGCCAAAAAGGAGGTTTGTTAGAACTGATATAATATTGTTTCGTCCCTCATTGTATATGTTGGCCTATGCCCAGTCGCTTTGCCGAGGAAATTCGTATTACAAGGTCGTGACCTTAAGTGAATCAAGCCCCATTTAGGTTAGAGCCGCCATTTTAGTTTATTGTACAAAGTCACCCTGTGGCCAAAACGGCTGTCTGTGTGCTCTTGTTCTTGCTTTAACCTCTGCAACCTTTGTAGGAGAGTTAATGTCCAACTCGCCTTCAGCCGCTACATGTTAAGGTCTGTAGACTCTGTCCTTTGTTCGACACATCACAGCGATTATTATCTATTCACATTTGTTAAGCGACACATCAGACCGAAGGCATGTGGCGCTGGTTACAGTGTTGCTTATACTTGGTTAATACAGTTCATGTCCGTGTGGTTACATTGGACGAGATATGCTTTTTTACAGATATGCATGAGCCAGCAAAACCACGTGAGAACGGGGTTAGTTGAAAAGAGCAGTTTTGAGCTTTTTTCTTAGGAGAAGAGAGATGCATCAGAGAGCGTCAGTAGGTAGGGAATTCCAAAGTTTAGGTGCGAGGAAGGGGAAGCCTATGCCTCCTGCTTTGGTTCTGTTGATGCGAGGTATAGCTAGTTGGTTCGTGTATTGTGCTCTTCTTGGTCTTGTGGATTGATATCTACCTATCGTGTCAGATAAGTAAGAGGGAGCTGTGAGGTTGATGCATTTATGGGTGGTTGTGAGAATTTTGAAGGAGATACGGTCTTTGACAGGGAGCCAGTGAGCTGCCTTTCTGGCTTGTGTGATGTGTTCTCTTTTTGGTATGCTGAGGGCTGCTCTGAGAGCGTTGTTTTGAGTTGTTTGGAGCCTAGATAGGTTTTTTTGGGAGGTGCCGGCTAGGAGCGCATTACAATAGTCTAGTTTGGCTCCTATAGTTGCTCGAGCGATGGAGAGGCAGCCATCCTTGGTTAGGAAAGGTTTTTAAGCGTTGATGAGTTTAGTACTCAGTGCTGCGGCCGAGACTATGGCGCTGACTTGTTTGTCCATGGATAGTGTTGCGTCTATGTGAACCCCCAGTGTTTTGACTGAGGATATGACTGGGATGGTACAATTGTCTATGTTGAAATTGGTGTACAGTGGGTTAAGGTTGGAGAGGGTAGATTTCTGTCCTAGAATGAGGATTTCGGTCTTGTCCCTGTTCAAGCAGAGGCTGTTAGTAGCCATCCAGGCTTGTATGGTAGAGTAGATTTGCTGTAGGGTAGAGGCGTCTTGGTGATAATTCCCTGTCAGAGGGAGGAGAACCTGCGTGTCGTCGGCATAGTTTGTGTAGATGGTCCCCAGCGAATCTAGTTTATCAAATAGTGGCTTCGTAAAAAGATTGTAGAGCGTGGGGGCAGTACAGGAACCTTGTGGTACACCACAGTGGATGATGGAGGGTGCTGCATGAGCTATGTTAGAGAACACTTTCATCGCTCTTCCTTTTAAGAATGATGTTACCCAGGATGCTGCGTCCTTTGAGAAGTGTGCTGCGTGTGTCAGGTGACTGGTAAGGGTAGTGTGGTCTACCAGATCAAATACAGCTGAGAGGTCAAGGAGAAGGAGGAGGGCGGGCTTGCCTTTGTCTAGGATGTTGGTAATTTCGTTTTTTAAGTCTAGAAGGGCAGTTTCAGTTCCCTGTCCCTTGCGGAACCTGGATTGTCTTTTACCTAGGATTGCGTTCGATTCAAGGTATAGTTGAATCTGTTTGTGGGCGGCCTTGTCGAGTAGTTTCAGGAGGAATGGGACTGTGGTTATGGGTCGGTAACTGTTCGGGTTAGCAGGGTCTAGCATCGTTTTTTTTAGGAGAGGGCGTACCCATGCCTCTTTAAGGCTGTCTGGGACTATGCCCGTTCTGAAGGATGCATTGATGAAGGCTGTGAGAAGAGGGGCAAGTGGTTCTGCGCAATCTTTGATGACTTTAGGGGGGCATACATCACCCTTACATTGTGAGGGTTTGAGGTGTCTGAGAATGTCAGTGACCTCGGTTTCGGAGATTTCGGTAAATGCAAATTTGGGCATGTTTCTTACTTTTACATTAGGTTTTATCTGTGCATTTGCACTTTGCTTTGGTAAGGTGTTGAAGTGGTGGGATATTTTGTTTTGGAGGAGGTTTATTTTTGTAAGCATGGCTGATTGAATGCCTGTACACCATGCCTCGTCTTTGATGATCTCATCAGGGCATGTAGGTGGTATGGTTAGCTCTTTGAATATATTAAAAAGTTCTTTAGAGTGGGAGTTGGCATTCGAGATGCGGTGGTTGTAGTCTTCAGATTTGGCAAGGAAGATTGCGTCTTTGTATTTTTTTGCTATGGATTTGAAGTTAGCTTTTGTGGTATCGCATGGGTTACGCTGCCAATTTTTTAGGGCTGAGCGTTTGTCTTTGCGCAATGTCTGGAGTTCCTCTGTGAACCAGGAATTGGAATGGAAGGATTTTTTTTCTTTTTTGTTTTCCAGTGGGGCAACAGTGTTGACAGCCATTGTGATGGTGTCTTTGAATATTTCTGCGAGGATGTTGGGGTCAGCGGAGAACGGGGGCGCTAGGCAAGGTAGGTTGAGGAGTGCACTGATGTTGTCTGCAGTGAGTTTTTTGGCGCTTCTGGCTAAGGTCGCCGGTGCTTTAGTAGGCACTTTAGTGCTTTGTAAGACAGGGATGTCAAATAGGAGAAGGTTGTGGTCTGTCCATGGGAGGCTAGTATTGGAGGTGATGGCTGTGTTACAGTTGTGGTCTACAATCCAGTCTAGGATGCGTCCTTTAGCATGAGTGGAAGAAGTGCTCTTTTGCGAGAAGCCTAGGTCTTGGAGGTCTTTGGCTAGAGAGTTAGCAGTTTTGTCCTTAGGGTCGTTGAATCCTAAGTTAAGGTCACCTATAAGTAGTGTTTTTGTGGATTTTTTAAGGTTGTTTCCTAGGAGGTGATTGACTTGACCTATGAAATTAGCGGTTGGGCCAGGTGGACGGTAAATGGTATGAATATTTATTGTGCTATTTGGAGAGAGTGGTAATTTGACTGATAGAATGTCAATATTATCTTCCTCTTGGTGGGGTACAGTTCTGATAGAGAGTGTTTCTTTGTGAATAATGGCTACCCCCCCTCATGTTCTAGCTATTCTATCTTGTCTGAGGATGGCATATCCTTGTGGTAGGGCTAGTGAAATGGCTGGGCCAGAAGCTTCGTTGAGCCATGTCTCTGTGATCGCGAGTAAGTCTAGATTTTGAGTAGTTATTAGGTCATTCACTTCTAATGCGTCGGCATTGAGTGATCGTACATTGATGGGGGCAAGGAGTTTTTGTGAGTATGGTATGAGTGTCTGCTTTAGGTACAGTGTTACATTGAGAGTAGGAGTTACCGCTCTGTGTCGTAAGTGTGTGTTTGAGTTTGTGGCATATGGAAGTATTATCACGGAAGTGGGGTGTGTGCACTTTAGAGGTGCGTGAGCTGAGTCTGTAATTTCTGTGTGGTAAGTGTGTAGGGGTGACATGGTGGTGGATAGGGATGGTGCGGACTCTGAGTCTGTCTAGTCTGAGGCTGAGGTTAGGTATCATTAGTGCTGTGTTATTTGGAGTGTGTGAGGGCTTGGGCAGGAGGTCCATCGTGTGAGTTCGATGACGCAAGCTGATTTGATAGTGGGGGATGTGCTTTAATGTAGAAGGGTGCGGTGTGGTCATAAATGTGAGTAGCATGCTAGTTAAGCAGGTGAGGACGGGCAGCGAGTACATAGCAAAATAGCAGTGGCAATCTGCCTAGATTCCACTATCAGAAAAAGGCGCAGAAATGCAATGTTTGGCAGTAAGCAATTGCAGTGGCAGCCTGCCTAGATTCCACTATCATCGATAGTTCAGAACATGTATGCCACGGTGGGTGGTGCACCTAGGTGCTACGAGCAGCAGTCAGAGGCATTCGAATAAACATATGGCCGTGTAAGCAGTGTATCTGCATTGCATCACAGTATGGTTTGAGAGAGGTGTGCAGCCATGAGCAGTGTGTGAGCAAGGCAAGTTCTGAGTACAATTGTAATATAATGGTTGGGCAGCTGCAGAGACCAGAGCAGTGACCAAAAGGAACACCACAGAGTAGATGTGGTCTGGCTAGTGACCATAAGGCACAACACTGTCTGAATGTGGTCTGCTAGTGACCATAAGGCACAACACAGTCTAAATGTGGTCTGCTAGTGACCATAAGGCACAGCACAGTCTAAATGTGGTCTGTTAGTGACCATAAGGCACAACACAGTCTATATGTGGTCTGCTAGTGACCATAAGGCACAACACAGTCTAAATGTGGTCTGCTAGTGATCATAAGGCACAACACAGTCTAAATGTGGTCTGCTAATGACCATAAGGCACAACACAGTCTGAATGTGGTCTGCTAGTGACCATAAGGCACAACACAGTCTGAATGTGGTCTGCTAGTGACCATAAGGCACAACACAGTCTGAATGAGGTCTGCTAGTGACCATAAGGCACAACACAGTCTGAATGAGGTCTGCTAGTGACCATAAGGCACAACACAGTCTAAATGTGGTCTGCTAGTGACCATGAGGCACAACACCGACAAATGAGGTCATTTAGCATTCATGAACCAAACAAGTATTAGGCTCTATAGATGGACAAGCATTTGCCACAGGGATAAACGGGAAGATGCAGAGCGAGGCAGCAAAAAGGAAAGGGTGTAGAAAGTTGAGTGAAATATTGTGCATCTTAGCAACCAAAGGGCAGGTAGGCTGCAATCTATAGCTATATCGCCTAAAATCAAAGTCACAGTGGGACACTATGGCACTCAAGACCGAGTTATTATACGAACTGAGTGACATCCATCTGCTACACAGGCGCGGGAACAGAACTTAGTGTGGCGGCACAGAGGCGCACAACGGCGAACAGACGGCAAACAGGAAGAACGCCTTGTTCCACAGGCCTTCTTCCGCGAGGACCGGCTTCCGCCTACCGGAGGCGGGTGTTACTGGATAAGGCACACAGTTGCCTAGTAACTGAGGGGAGCCTCGGTTTCGTCCTGCATCGCGCCGGCCATTTTGTGGTCAGGCAGGTGATGCGCGCTTTGGTGAAAACAGCTGATTGAAATGGTCAGCTCGCAGATCAGGCATCCAAGGGCAATATAGACGGTGATATGCACACAATGATTGTGCTGTGGGTTGCGCCACGTACCGTCGGTCATGCAGGGGGGCTGCTATGAAGGGGGACTGCTCCTGCAGTCTTGGGAGAGCAGGGCTCCAGCCCTCTCACGAACAGCAGACTGGATGGAATGGGATCAGGGGATTACTTGAATCAGCGATGTTAACCTACAAGTATACAAAGAACAATAAGGCTATCCAAATACGACATGCGAAACATTTGTTTGATCTGTATTAAAGCAATGTGTAAAGAGTGTAACGTTAAACTTAGAGAATAATAATGTTTTTTAGTAAATGTATTAAAAAGTAAAACGCATGCACGAGATATGTAAATTAGGAACTAACCTGGCGTGACCCTAGCCCAGTACATGATTAACTTGAAAGAGGCTGGATATCGTTATAACGAAAATGTATAAATACGCTGATGTCCAGCTAGCAAATCCTGCTCACTGCTCACATTAAACCCTGCTGGGTGGTCTCTGTGATGTATTGATGGCCAAATAGCTATTTGTGTACTTTGTTTTGTAACTGTTCAGTTTTGTAATAAAGATTCTGGGAATCTTTACAAGCCCGTGTCGGTGTATTTTCCTTTTGCATGGTGTAAAAGCCTTAATATTGTATTTTTCTGATTCCACAGTGTGTGTTAAAGAAAGTTTGAATTGGCAACATTATGGGCCTGATTCAAGGAACATTTTCCTATGGGATTGCGCCATTATAAAACACTTCCATGAATCAGGTCCTATATCGCAAGTGAAGGCTTCACGCGTGTGGATGAGATGCAGAGAAAGGCAGACTTGTGAATTAACTCTGAAGTAAGGACAGCTGAGAAATCAGTGATACTGCGCAACAGAGTGGTCTGGTGAAAGGAAGTAGCCCACTAGAAAGTCTCTGTGAAAGGTGCATTGTTTGTAACGATAAAGTGAATGAACTGCAAAAGCGAAGTAAGCAAAATTAACTCTTAGAGAAGTGGAGAGTGAAAGTTGAACCTTGAACTTTGAGTTGAAGTGGTCCTGTGCAGGTCTGTAAAGAAATCCACACACATTTGAAAGTCTTCGACATTCGAAAGCGCTCTGAGACCGACTGAGGGAGGCCTGAGGAGCAATAAGCTTGGGGAAGGGAGCCCCCTTGTAAGTTTTCTTAAACTTTGTTTTGAAAGGTCTGAGCCCGACAGACGGGGACCCACGTGAACTTTGTTCAGAAGAGGTCTGACCTGACAGAGGGGGAGTGCAAGGCCCAACAGGCCACAATCCATGTTTTTGAACTGTTTATTGTGTTGAAAACCCGAGCCAGAGTGTGTCATCCTGCCTACAGGGACCGCCTTACTCTGTGTGGTCTAACGCATGGAAGGAGAGCTGATTCAGCCACATTTATTATTTTGAACACTGATTTTTCCTTCACATACATTTCTCATTTATACACCTTTTGTACAAGAAATAGAGCAGGCATTAGGTTTTGTTAGCATAGGACATTTTGATTTGACGGACTGCACTAGGACTGTTTTGTTTAGCATTTGATGGTTGAGACTGCTCCTGTCTTAGGGCAAAGTAGGAGTTTTTCCAACCCCATAAACTTCAATAAAGGTTTTACAAATTATACCGATTGTGTCAGTGTCAAACTTATGATACCAGCCCTCCCCTACACATGCAATATGGAGAGTGGTGAACTTGGAACCAAAATTGGCCCTGGAAATAATACTCAAAGTGGCCCCATATCACACTTCTACTACAAGGCCAACCCTAGTCCCATGATAATATTTGGAAAAACCACACAAAAGAGGCCCAGGGTGCAGAAGCCTACAGTGAAATTACCAGAGTACACAATAGGCCAGTAAACCCCTGATCATGAAGTGGCTACTCGACATGTCACCTGCCAGGAGACGGCATGCAAGGCTGACATAACAGGAGTGCAAATGTAATGCCACACAAAAGATGAAGCTGCTGCATCAGTCCTCTCCAAAATCATGTGCGCCGGAACATCCCAAGGAGACTGTCTTCAAGCAGCAAGTCGTGTATGTGCAACCAGTAATCCAAAGCAAATGCTTAGCTGATCAAGGAGCCATGCACACACACAATTATGTAGGACAATTCACATGTTCAGTGACAGTGACCATCACCCAATCATTGCCAAATCACATCATCCATGCAAACCCTATGTGTGCCACATCATGCTACAATTGGGATGCATATCTAAGCATCTATGAAAATGAATGGCAGTGCACTACCTTACCTGGTGGTACAGCTGTGGTGCTGTGAATCCCTCACAACCTCCACCTAACAGTGGGCCTCCTCATTGGTGCTAGGAGGTCCAGTTTACAGCAGAGGGAATGGGGTGTTGGGTGCAAATCGAGTACTCAGGGGTCCTTTCAGGAAGTGTGAGCAATGGATGAGGCAAACATACCTGAAATAAAATTGGACATTTGTTTGGACCCGCTAAAGGAGTCTGTCTGACAAACTGTGCCTCTACATATATGTGTTGAATGGAATGTTCCCCTGTGTGTGGGAGGATGTAGCAGTACACAACACTACGTCAGTTGACTACACTGAACATGGCCGCATGTCCAGTGTCCCTGTCTGAAATTGTGTCTATTACCATGAACAGTTGACTGCTCTCGAGAGCACAATGGCCCTGACATGAGGACCCAAGAAAGAATACAGTCCACCCTGGACAAGGACCAACAAAAGAATATAGTCCAACTTGCACAGGGGTGAAAATCAAATACAATCCACCTTGGGTGTGGGATGGGGGAGTGCTAAATAAAAAAACATTGAAAAAGTGCATGCCACCTCCAGCGGCTCATTGACACCAGGGTGCATGAAGAATTGGTGGTGGGGGAAAGAGTATAAGGGTATGTGGGGACTTGGCCAATGGCATCACCTGGGTTGTTCAACTGAAACCCCCATCCTGTGGTGGATCCTGGGATGGTGCACTCTGACCACATAATGCCAAAGCTTGGTCCTCATGGGCTACGCCGCTTGTGTGAGAGATGCGTGCATGAAGGGTCCAATAGCTACACAGTCTTGGTGTTGTATGTCGCGAGTGGCCAAAGAGTCATCATCGATGCTGACCCTTGATATCCCTAACTGCATGGAGGGTGTCCCTTGTGGCCAACATCTCGGCCTGCAGGCATTTACTCTGAGATTCCAAGTCTTGACATTGGGAATCCCTTGAGGCCAACATCTCCACACTCACCTACGGTGTCCATCTCCTATCGCTGGTGGTTCGAACAACTCATGCAGGGATTGTCTAAAAGCTTAACCATCATCGCAAATAACCCGTCTCAGTTATTGCATGTCCCCTCTCCTCCTCTGCCATAAGCAGACTTTGGCAGTGTGTGCAGCATTTCTGAAGATTACATTTTCTGTCAGGAGATGGATGTCCCTGTCATCTCCTGCAGGACCTTGCCCCATTGGGCACATGCATGCAGCAACTCTTCCTCCCACTCTGAGTGTCTGGCAGGCACACATCCACCATGTGTGCAGGACCTACCAAGCCGAGTTGCTGAAGCTTGGGTCTGCTGCATTGGCTGGTGGTCTGCAACCCTTCAACTGACACCGGCCTCCACTGCTGGCTTCATGATGGGCAAAGGCAATCTTGCATAGACTGAAGCCAACATTGATGCAAGGCCTCCCACTGTCAGGCCCAGGGTCTCCTGGCTCTTCTCCTCTGACTCGGCAGCTCAAGTAACTCAAGGAGCTCCATTGCATCCAGACTACCCACTGGTGTACCCTCCATCATGTCCCTCAGTATGCCCTCATGTCCCTCAGTATGCCCTCCACATCAGATTCAGCTGCATCGTCTGAAGAATCGTCAGACTGCAACATGAGGGGATCACAGATTGGAGGAGTAAAACTGTACATATATACAGACATGTATGAGAGTAGAAGGCCTAGCAGTAGATTGATGGAGGTCAATGCCACATTGCTGAGCCCTTCTCTTCTTCAACCATGCCTACTTGCACAATTTGGAAGTATCACGTTTACTCCTGCTGACCAAACCTTCTTGCAGGCATTAGTGTTGCATTAGTGTTGCCAAAATCCCCATCCTCCCTTTGCCAGAGTGCCCAAGGCCAGATTTGTGGTTACCCACACCCGCACACTTCTCAACTATGTGTGAGGAGAGTGCAGCATGGACGTGACCAGTGTGCACTTGCATGACTACTTGCATGACTACTGTACAATCGACACTCCAAATGCGGAGTGAACCTCACTCAAATATCGTATGGCCAACCATTGCATCTTCTTCCTGGAGCATACTCTCATGAGACTTTGCTCTGACAATGGGCCTCATTACGAAGTTGGAGGTAGCCATGGAGCTATTAGCTCCATGGCTGCCTCCAAAACCCTTACGACTCTGCCCTGGTGAATGGAGCAATTAACGGTCCATTCCGAGGTCGGAGGGACCGGTAATTCCCCATTCACCAGGGCCATTCCCCATTCCCATTTGAGCCCCCATAGGGCTCAATGGGAATGGGGAAGGTGCTAATAATGGTACCGCAAATTGCGGTACCGTTATTAGCTCTAGAGTCCCTTTGCGGGTCCCGTCCTTAACTCCTGCAAAAACCAGGTGTTAAGGAAGGACCCGCAAAGGGAACTCGTAGTAGGGAGGTAAGGGATTACCGGCACCGGTGCCCTTACCGGTGCCGGTAATCCCTTAACTCCCACCTCGTAATGAGGCCCAATGTCTCTCATCCATGTCCACTGGCCCAGCAGGGCCAATTAATGGATTACTTTGATGTTGTCCACTGCTTGGTATCATTCCATGTGAGTTAGAATTTGTGTTCACAATGCACTATCCACAAGCATGACACTGTGAGCGTGTCAGTGACATGTATCTTGCAGGCCATTACCACAGGTGTATTGTCATAGGTAAACTTTGTGTATACGGTCATGTGTCCTGTAAGCTTTATGTCAACCACACACAAAGTTCAAGCATGGAAGTTGCCATGGAAGCATTGCTGTACTCCTCATGGATGGGTCACAAGTGCCCCGGACAACTGTGCCACAACATTGGACAGAATATAATATTAAGATGGAGGCATACATGACATGCACACACGGCACCTACCTGCTAAAGCTGCATAGATGACCATGCCTCGCATGTCAACCACCTGCTCACTGCTGATGAGTCCTCTAGTGACCTCTTCAAATGGAGTCAGCACATCCACTTATGGTGAACCACCTCAAGTAGCCTGGACAGAGGCCACATTGGTGCCAAGCTTATCCTTGCTCCATTGCATGAGGCCCTCCATCCTCTTGTGGACCTCTTCCATAGTGCGCCTCTCCACAGCATAAGCATTCATGTGATCTGTGACCTCCTGTTACATCCTTCACCACTGGGTCACAGAGACTACTGCCAGCCCAAGGGTACAGGTCGACCTGGTTCTTGTCGACAAATTCATTGAGGATTGTTAGCTCCTCATGTGTAAAGCACCTCTTTCTAGGTGGCCCCTTCTCCTCGACCTGTGCCTATTCATTGGGTGCTGCCTGTTCCTGCTCTGACTTTGTACACCTGTAGGTTCACCACCATGTTTAGTAGGTGGACCCTTCTTATGCCCACTTCCTCACCCTCATCCTCTCCATGAAGCCCTTTCACTCATGGTGCAAGCAGCATTCACGGCAAGGTGCCAGCAAATCTCAGCAAAGAATTCCACGTTGCACCACCTAAAAATATTTGCCTCTGCACACGCCAGGTAATCCGTGTTACACCCCCTAAATAGCTATGCCTCTGTGCACACAAGGGAGGACACTTCATATACAGCATTATGTGCAAAGGCGTGCTGTGGGTTGTGTGTAAATTACACGCATAGGGCACTTCCTCTGATTTTGTCATTGATGCCTCGTGCATGTAGTGTAGACACATGTGACTTGATGTAGCTCCTGCCTTGTGCCAAATCTTGCTTCCTACAGCCATTATTTGTCTCCATACCTCTACATCCCCTGCTGTAGTGTGTCACAGGCTGCTGTTCACTAGCACTGCATTGGAGTGTCTGTTCTTCTGTGGCTCTCCTGTCAGGTTCTGTTACCACATCACTTGATATATTAGGACTTCCACTCCTCTACACCACCAATCCAAAGTAACCACAGTCAGGGCCCAGCGTCGCCCCACTATTCTCAGGGGACCCATATCCGGATAATCGACCAGCAACCCCAAGGCGAGGCTGAGGGCTGTCAAATTCTCAGAAGAAGAGGTTGGCATCCTGGTTGAGCAGGTCATGGCTAATTATGATGCTCTATTCTTTCCAGAGAAGCAGCTTGGAACGTGTGGCCATCAGAGTATCTGGGTTGGACATCTCAGCTGCCATCAACACAGGGGGTGGAGGCAGAAGTCTGCATAGTGGACCATTGAAACAAGCGCTGGGATGACCTCAGGATCTGGAGTCAAGTGAAGGCAGCCCTTGAGTCAGGTGAATCCGTAGAGGTATAACTTGCAGACCACCATCGGATGTCATCCCTTCACCTCTGAATCCTGGGGAGGATCAACTCAGCAGTCCATGCCCAGGCCCCTTGACCTGAAAGCACCCCTTTAAGCTTCTGGTGAGGACTCACAGGCTAAATATTTGCACAGACCTTTGTATGTCCTGCCTGGGTATGCATGTACTCAGCTAGCTAATGCTTTACACACCTTAATTTGCCACTAAACTAATACTTAAGGAGTTTGTGAGAATGTCTGTAATATCTGTCAAATGAATGTCCACCATCCTGTGTCACAACCTACTTCTATTCATCAGACTACAACAAAAGGATAAGCTATCAGAAAGTTCCTTCTTCAGGAGAATGGCTCCCTTCTCCTGCTTCTCAGATAGTGTCCAAATGAATATTCTCTCAAAACAAACATGTCAGGGAAAATGACTCCCTTCCCCTGGCTTGCGGGAATCCCCCAGTCTTTATACAATTTCACATCCAGGAACATTCTCCTGGTGTAAATCTACACAGTTGCCAATAAGACTAGTGAGAATTACCCCCTTCCCCCTGCTGTCTCCATGTCCAGGACCATGAGAATGCCTCTCTTCAGCTGGAATTGCTTGGTTCAGTTCACCACAAGGCCAGGGAGAATGACTCCCTTCCCCTGGTGTCTTTATCACAACTCCTAGTCCGATACAGTTCTGTCTCACTGCTTTCAGCCTGCGGTGGCCATTGCCACTCTGGTTTGTTGTTAGCAAAGTCCCAAATCTTGTTGGGGTCCCAGACCCCTCTCTGTTGGTCAGTGGTTCTCTTTCCCACTGTGACGAGGAGATCTCCTCTAATGCTCTCAGTATCTGCTTTCAGGTCCCAGACCCTTATCTGGTGGTCAGTGTTTTTCTCTTTCCCACTGTGATGAGAGAGAATTCTTATGTTCTCGATATCTGTTTTTGTGTCCCACACCCTCCTCTTGTGGTCAGTGGGTTTCTCTTTCCCACTGTGATGAGGAAGATTTCCTCTTACACTATCGGTATCTGTTTTCTGGTCTCAGACCCTTCTCTGATGGTCAGTGGGTTTCTTTTCCCCCACTGTGATGAGGAAGATTTCTTCTTATGCTCTCGTTATCTGTTTTTGGGTCCCAGCCCTTCTCTGGTGGTCTGTCTGCCACTGAACTGAGGAAGATGATGCTGGAATCATAACTGACACTGGCTAGGCCCAATAGTTGGTCCACTCCTACTAGGCCAAGGGAAAGCTGTCAGAGCGTCTCCAGTACCTCCCCTTACCTTCTCTGGGGCATGTGTATGTCACTGGGGATTCCTGGGACTGGGGTCAGCTCCATCGGCTCTTCGAGCTTCTCTCCTTATCAGGATTATTAGTGCTGCGTCTCCCCGCACAGCTCAGTTTGCTTCCATCTTCTGGTTAAGTACTCGCGGCAGCAGCGGCAGACCCAACTGAGAACTCCCATAGCTGCATGCCAGTGTTCTTCAAGTCAGGCCTTGAATCTCCCACAATGGAGATCTGTTACACCTGCTTCCTCTCATAGCTGTGCTCGACTCCGCGGCTAAGCTTGACACATTTCATAGTCCTTTGTTCCTTTTCATACATTGTATCCAGTTGCTCCCATGGAGATTGCAAAAGTCCCTTGTCTCTGCTAATGGCTTAATCCTCATGCCTCCTCTGTGCCACCTCGTACCAGTGTTAGCACAGTCAATGATCTTCATGTCTCCTGTGCTCTTCCTCATCCTAGTACATTTGGCCTTGGGCCTCATTACGACCCAGGCGGTAAGTTACCGCCTGGGCCGTGACTTTACCGCCATGGCGTAAACATGTTTACGCCATGGCGGTAAGGGGATTTACCGCCCCATTCCGACCTTGCGGGGCGGTAAATCCCAATCCCCATTTACCCTTTCCCCATTCCCATTTTTTGCCCCATAGGGCATAATGGGAGTGGGGAAGGCGTTAATTACGCCACCGTAAATTACGGTGGCGTATTAACACCAAGTTCCTTACCGCCATGGTTTTTTACACTGCTAAAAGCAGGTGTAAAAACCGCCATGGCGGAAAGGGAACTCGAATTGCCGGAAAGGGGTTGGCGCAGCTAACGCTGCCGCAAACCCCTTTCCGCCAGGGTCGTAATGAGGCCCCATATCTCCTATATTTCAACAATAGATAGGTCTGCTCTCATTGTAGTGGTTCTGAACATTAAGGAGGGCTAGGGAATGTCAGGGAGTGACAACATTCAACTTGCTGCACCCCAGGTGATCTTTCTTGTCCGAAGATGGGATGTCCCTCCCCATGAAGTCCTCCCACATTACACCACCCTTAAGGGTACTATTAGGTAGTGGCCTCACTTCTCTAGCCTCATGGAAAAGATCTCCCCCCCTCTGGGAGAAGTGAAGACACCTTGTGAATTGTCCCAGTATGTGACCACACAGCGATATGCTATGTTCACATGTGCAAGTATCATCATTGTGACTTCTCATTTTGCTTTCACTTGTGAGATTAGATTCTATGATTTTCCAGAGCATGGGCCTGTGTGTGAGACATGGTTGCTTGTTGATTAATGCGGACAGCATGCTACTGATAGTATTGATGTGACTACTCATGCTTTGGCACTGATGATTGATACCTGTTTCCTTTGTTCCCTTTTCCACAGTTGCAGTGGCGGAAGAAGCGGGTACAACCATGCTTTGGAGTGCCATCCCAGGGGCAAGGGCTCCAACCGCAGGCACAAACGCTGGGCATGCCGTGTTGTGTCCACCTCCTCTGAGGTCGATATTCCTGGGGGAGCATCTCATTCTGATGGTACTACTGCCGTGGAGTCCCAGGGTGCCATCATCGTGGTAGACACCTTAGCAGCAGAGGGACAGGGTAGTAGTGATGAAACCGCCACACAGGGACCCCAAGGAATGGAGACATTATTGGAGGTATGTGGGATTATTTGAGGGGGAGAAGGAAGAGGGAGCCTTTGCTGGCCTGCCCATGGTATCAGGTGGGGGTACCGAGGGGAAAGTACAGGCTGCAGACCTGGCCCAGAGACAGGAGGCTGTACAGTCCACCGTGGAGGGGTCAACAAAACCTCCTGTCCCAGGGCCATCTGCTACAGCACTGCACACCTTCACTGATGCCTCCAGCCAAATAGAGTCCGTACTCCCGGCCAATGTGGCCATCCGGGATGTAGTGCTGCCCCTGCTGATGGGTAACTTGAGGTGGCAGGTGTCTATGCGTGATGCCGTGCAAGCATCTCATGGGCTGCTTGTAGTGCTTCACGGGCAGATGGACCACCTCTTGCCACAACTATCAGCTGCACTGCTTTCTGGTGGCCACTTTGGCCAGGTCAATGCAATGGACCCCTCTAACTCTTACTCTGTGCCTCAGTCAGCCTCATCTCAGGCCTCTATGGCAGCTCCCACCATGTCCTCCTATGCCCCTGCCCTGCATTTGTCTGTCTGGATGTGGCTGTGCCCCTGGTGGAGGTGGAAAGTTGTACCGCGGCAGATGAGGTGGTCTCTGAGCATGCCCAGGAACCTACAGGGGAACAGGCTGTGGAGGAACACCAGGCACTTGATAATAGGGCAGGTGCTGTACTGCCTCAATGTAGACTGCCATACAGTCGCAAGTACTTGTGCTGTAGACACATTGCCAGGCAGCAGGAGATGTTGAGGAAGCAAGTCATGGAGGGCATTTCCACAAGGAGGAGGCAAGCAAGTGCACACATGGTGCAAGTGAGACACGAGGCACGATGGTGCCTGCTGGTACTGGTGTCTTCACAGGTGACATTTGTGAGGCAGCAGGAGATGGAGAGGCAGCCGGCGCACGAGGCAGCAATAGTCAGGGCTGAGGTGCAAGAGAGGTTGGAGTGAACTGCCATCCTGGAGGAATCATGAAGGGCAGCGGAGGAGATTGAGTGGTAGATGAGGTAAACCCTGCAAGCCCTCCAGGAAACAATGGAGACCCACCTGCATGAGTCAGATATGGAGGGTGAATCAGCCTTGGCTGAGGCATTGTCAGAGATCTTCATGGACTAGACCACTGACTCATGTATATAGTTCATTAGTTGTAGGTTTGCTTTATTTATTATTTTTTTCTGGACAATTATTCTCTTCCATGTTTGTGCATTGGTTGTCTTTAATACATTTTTATTCATGATTCAACCACACCGTTTGCCATCTCTTTGTCCATGTGCAACTTTTGTTTAAACTTTATTTCCAACTAAGTATGTCCTACGGCTGTCATATGAGTTTAGGTCATGTTGGTACTGGTCTGTTTTCTGGGAGACATGTGTGCATGCTTCATGTGTGTATGATGTTTAGTTCATGGTCAATGTATGTATGTGGACTCTTGTAGATGTGGGGAGGTGACAGGTCTTGGGCATTCCGTGTTTTACATATTTGCCATGCTCATCTGTTGCTTTCCTACTTCCGTGCTTTGCCATACTGGCATGTTGGTCATTGATGCATTTGGTCTGCCCAGGTGTGTGTTACGTCATGCTGTGGTTGGCATGGCACTTAATTTGTGAATATGTTCTTGGATGTTGAGTAATGTGGTGAGTTGTTTAAGGTGGGTATGGTGGCATTACTTTGATTGGCTTGGCCATGTGGACATGCTTTATACATGTAGAGGGTGGGAGGGTCCATTGCATGGGTGCGATAGCAAGGGATTGTGGTTGGATGTCACTCCTTGTTCAGGGTCACTGCATGTTTGGTGTCTGTGTCTCAGTGTTGGCGGAGTACGTTTTTGATTGTGTATCGATAGAGTCAATGTGGGGATGCATTTGGTGATGAGTGAAATGTTTTATGATGTTTTGGGTCTCTTATTGGGGATGGGGATTTGTTTCTTCATGTGTTTTGCCTGATATATTCCACAAACTAGAGATGTTTGAAGTATCTGGTGACAACTCATTCACCTCTGCCCATTCACTTCTGAAGGTTCAGTTACTTGGATGTTGTGTTACTTTGTGGTACCACTGATGTTTGGGTGTCCCTGAGGCACTTGCTTGTCCATGTGGTTGTGCTCACACTTCGTACACAGGTATGGCTTATTGGCAATACGGATGGCGGGAAGGGATGTGGCCTCACTGGGCTACACACATCACATGTGGACTATGTCGCCTGCACATCAAAGGACCAAAGTGTAGATGCAGTAACATTATAGCTGTCTGTTGTTGTGCAGCTGAGTGTGATCCAATGGGAAGCCATGGAGGAGTTGAATGTCCTGGATTCAACAACACTGCTTCCAATTGATCATGTTGTAGGAGGATGTCTGGCAGGTGTACTTCATGGTAGACACAGGCAAGAGGAGTTGAGGTAGGTGAGGGATCCACATTGTACTGGGACGAGGGTGGACTTGTGGGTGCTTCCTTGCGTTAGGAGGTTGGGGAGCAGGACAATACGGGTATTTGGATTAGGGCAGAATTGTGGGGGCTGCCTTAAATTAGGGTGTTGGGGCACAGATCAATGGGGGTACTGGGACAAAGGCTTGGTTGGTCGCAGGGGAGCAGTGGAAGTAATGGTGATTGCTGGTAATAATTGATTACTTTTTTACATGGGTCCTGAGAAAAGGTTGTTCGACAGTGCAATATTCTGTTTGCCATGGGGGTGTGTTGTGGGTATTGTGGGTGCTGCAGGTTTCTGCACACATTTCCATGATTTGCCTACCAGCACTATTCATTTCCTAGGCGCAGACTTGTTGGGTTTTTTGTAAATAAGGCTCTGTGCAATATTCTTTCTCACGCTAGGCGCAGACTTGTTGTTTTTTTTTGTAAATAAGGCTCTATGTGTACAGATTAAGGGCCTGATTCACAGATGCATTTTATAATGGCGAAATCCCATCTGAAAACATTCTATAAATCAGGCCCTAGCCCTGTATTGACAACGAGGTCCTGCTGAAGAGCCTCTTGTGTTTGATCAAAGAACCAATGCTCCATTTTCTGAAGTGTTAATGCTGACAGTAATCCTTCTGATCTATAATGTTCTATTTGGCATGGTGCCCAGAGTGTAAGGCTTTTCGAAAATAATGCAATAGCTGGGAGATGCCACATTCCAAAGAGATGACAGTAGTTAATGCCTAATCCAACTAAATCGTGTCATCTCCAAAGATATCCCTGCAGTCAATGTTGCATACTCATGGATGAGGACTGTCAAACCCAGCAAAGACTCCAGCCAGCAAATTGGGCTAATTCTGACAGAAGCCTAATATTGGTCAATGCACATGGCTCATTACTAACCACTGTATTTCTGATAGTTTATATTTCCGTGCAACACACAGAGGACAGATTAAATGCGATTATTATTACTCAATAATTTCCTGACTGGAAGCACACATCTACGTGTGAACCTAACTTCTTTTTTCTTCTGCCGTGAAGCATGGCATGGCAATAAACAGAATACTTTGCCTTCCTCCATCCCGCTACATCTTGCGATCATTAAAACATTTAGATTGTCATAAAATATCAATGGTTCAGGTGCTTCTAATTGAGTGCCTGTTTTCTTCTTCTCAAAGTCCAGTTAAACCTTGTGTACAGCTCAGCCATAATCTTGGGTACTAATGCCTCCCAAAGCTGATCTTCACGCGGCTCCTTCTCACGCTGTATATTCCTGCTCTATCAAGTGCTCAAATACTTTCTTTGCATTCTCTACCAGACCAACGAGTTAGGCAACCCAATGTTCATGGCAGTTGATCTAAGACATCCACAACTGGGGTCTGATCACGAGTTGGGCAGCAGGCTTTAAATGTGGCAGTGACAGAGTTATCGCGGCATTGAAGTGTCTGCCCAATCTCGAGTCTGGCACGTTTACCCCCAATTTATAGCTGGGGGTAAACACGCTGGTAAAATGACAATTTTTGGCGCAATTACAGCCAGCGAGATTACCACAATGAAATTTCCCATGGGGAGTAGCAGTTAGTGCCCAACCCGTGATCCGGTTGTAATACCGCTGGACGAGTGGGCGTTAACGCAAATAAAGTTGGGCAGTATCCCAGCCGAGATACCGCCCAACTCATGATGAGGCCCCTGGTCTTACATTCTTTGCCATTGTTACTAAGGGATTCTGTCTGGTTGTTAAGGTAAATCATACAGTACGCTTCCTGTTGCAGTTTGGTGGTGTCCCCTTTAATTTCCCCAATAAAGGGAGTCTCTTGCTGGGATGTGGAGGAGTATGGAAGCAGACTTCGTGACCGGCAACTCTGTCTCCTACTCAGTTCTTGTTTGCCTGTGCTGTGTGCTCACAGGCTGAGTCCATGAACCCTGATCATGGACTCCTGTGCAGTGCCTGGGCGACTTCCTGGCAGCACTGGTGTCCCCATGCTGCGTGCTCACAGTACTGATTTGGGGGCTTGTGTGACCTGAGACCGCAACATAACAGTAATCTCTCACGCCAGTGACTGCTAGACATCAATGCTCATATTGTCCAATTGTTTGCAGGTGTTCAAAATGTCACCACTGATTCTGCAACATTTGCATCTCTACCAGGTGTGCATGTTTTAATTAAGTGGATGCACTCATGGGCCTGCGATCATCACTGCGGGCACCAGTGCCATGTTCAGATCTTCCGCTGGCATGGACAGCAGCTACAAAATTCGTGAGGACTCAATAAATGTAGACAGAGTAAAGCTAAAACAGTCATAATTGTGATGTTGATTTCTCAGCACCCACTTTTCCTCAATTTGTGCATGATAATCTTTTTCTTTCATTTGTTTCAATCAGAGTTTTCTTCTGGATTTTTTTCCCCATTTTCCCCCAACCTCTTGGCTACTTGAGCAAGTACAATGCCTCTAATTCAGTATTAATCAGGAAAGTCATTAAACCAGAGTGCAATAAAAACAAGCATTTGAAATGCCAATAGTGTTGGCGTTTACTGGTGTTCTTTGCATGTTGCATTTATAGGCACATGGGTGCAAGGAGGAGAGTGCAGTTTTAAAGGAGGGTGCGATAAGGGGTGCAGAATGAGAAGGGGAATAGAGAAAGTGAGCAAGCCATTGATAGAGGGTGCTGATGAGCAAGAGTGAGAATGGCTAAAACTAAAAAGGCTCTAAAGGAGGTATTAAACTAGTAGAAGCTTTAAGCACTGCAGCTTGAGGCAGTACATGGGTGCCCTTTCAAGCCGTATAGGCACGGTTATGTTACGCGTAGTTCTAAAGCTCTGATTTGCCATTGCTAGTCTCATAGCACTGGAGGATCAGAGGATCAGAGAGTGCTGTTGGGCTTTTAGGCCAGCTATATCCGGGTAAAGCTGAAGGAGTGTGGTGTGATCTATATCTATATCTATATCAAAGGCAGTGCTGGAAATGGAAGAATGTATGATATGATAGTGTATTTATATAGCGCCTATACACAATGTGTTTCAAAGCGCTTCACGGCAAGGGAGGGAACAAGGGAAAATACAATGACATTCTTACAGGCCGTGAACAGCAAGAATGTGAAATTAACTATCAAACTCGGCCTGACAACATTTCAGCTACTGCAAGAGCTAAAACACAGATAGGAAGGAAATGGGAAACAGACAGGCGAATACTGAACTAGGCTTGATGACATTTCTGGTAGAGCCAGAGATTTACAAGAGGTGAGGGAGGGGGAAGAGATAGGAGGGAGAGCAATAAAACAAGTGACTATTGTACAAGGCCTGACGACATTTCAGATAGTGCTGGAAGGGGCGGGGGAAAATTAAATGGAGGGGGGGAGGAGACAAACATTTGTTGCTATCATACTAGGTCCAGGGACGATTCTGATAGAGTAAGTGCATAGAAAAAAGTAAAGGAGGGCGGGAAGAGAGAGGGAGAAGGGAGAAAGGAGAGGAGGAGAATACAGAATAAAACAGTAAGAAATATATATATATATTTATATATATATATTTATATATATATATATATATATATATATATATATATATATATATATATATATATATATAAATATATATATATATATATATATATATAAACACACAGGTGCAACATTGAAGCTGCATTTCTGTAAGGTTCCAATATATCTGAAATTCAAAACTGCAATGTTCAGCCAGTGGGTCTGCGTCACTGTTCTCATCTGAGGCTGTTCCTGGCATGGGCATTGTGGAAGAATAACCCGCCTTGTACTGTGGGTAACCCACTTCCTGTGGGGGGAGGAAGACAAGGGGGTTGATTCATGGAAAGCAAGAAAAAGGCATATGAAAGAAAGGTAAAAAAACAGGTCAAAATAAGTTGAATCTTCCACAAATCACATGATAAAAACTTAACAGTATACCAAAGCATTATGGTGACATTTTGAGCAAGAATAATGTCTTACACTTACTTTCCCACCCTGAATGGAAGCCTAATACATCTATCAGCATGCAACAGTAACAAGCGCGGAAAAAATACCTCTTGCCTTTACAGTTGTACTATGGAGAAAAAGTCAAACAGTGTTAAAGAAATTCATAATCAGGTCGCAACCTTCTCGTAGTTTTCCCCACAGCATGCAGCTTGAGGCATTCATCCAATTAATCGCCAGAGAGGTTGAGAGTGAGAGGGTAAGACATAAATCAAGTGTGTAAGAGGGAGGATGAGAGGGCGGTAGAGAGTGGGGATGGGGTGGGTGAGTGGGTTGTAGAGAGAGTGTGGGTAGCGTTGATGTTTGGGGAAAGAGTGGAGGTGGGATGGGTGCGGGTAGAGAGAGGGGGTATGGCGGTGGGGGTACAGAGTGTGCAGCTGGGGTAGGGTAGAGAGAATGTGGTAGGGTGGGTTGACTTCATCAGTGCCCTAACCAACATCTCCTCCACACCTTAAAAAACATCTAAAGTGTGCTTGACAAATGACGTGAACTCCCGGAGGAAACACCCAAGGGCCTCTGTAGGCTAACAGATTCACCACTGTACATTAAAGCAACCAGAGAATAAAGCTGCCTCCATGCTTCTGACACCTCTCCACAATGGGATGGAGGACACACAGGGCTTTGACTCATCAGGGGAAACCACCATCAAATGCCTCCGCTTACACGTCTTTTTCCTCCCACAAAAGCTCATTTAAGCAGCCAGCCATTTCTACACAAACAGAAAATTATTCCCAGCAGCAGAAATGTAAACAGCACAGATCATCCGAGAGGCATAAACACTGGCCTGCATTTCATCAAAGCACCAAAATCAGCTTGTCAATTAGATCCCATTGGCCCCTGCACAGGCCCAGAATGCCAGCTCCCACCTCAGAATACGTATGGATCAAGACCTGTGCCCCCAATCGCTGAGAGTGACTGCGGAAGAGGTCTTGCTCCGTGCACAGAGAGAGTGCTTCAGTCCACAGTGCCCCACCCCACACCGCGGTGACCATAGGCTCCAGACTTGGGCTCCATAGTAACGCAACCCATTTGGAACGGTACAACGTCCTTTCATCGCAGGACGTTTTTTCACCGGGTTTTTTACTGCAAATTTTTTAATGAAAAAAAAAACATCTAATTTTTTGTGGGGTTATAAAATTATATATATGGGATGTGGGTGTTTGAGAATATATTATAAATGTAAGGGAATGGGGGGCTTGGGAGGGACCCTCTCCTCCCCAAAAATAATGTAAACAAATTTGATGGGTTTTTTCGTTAAAAAATTAGCAGTAAAAAACCCTGCGAAAAAAAACATCCTGCGATGAAATGACATGGAACCTTTGGAACACCCAAGCACTCCAAGAACACCCAAGCACTCTCCATGCAATATCTTAAATAAAGAGTGTAGCATAATGGATTTTTAGATATTGGACTATTCAGGTCCACCTAACAAAGGAAAAGGCATTTCCTGCACAGAGTGACATACTAATATAAAGCTACACCACTGAGCTGGAATCATCTCACCTGGACTTATCCTCATAGAGGAGCAGTATAGTTGATGTCCAAAAATCCATAAACCAACAACTGGATCCAGTAGAAACCTTTTCGAACTAACTATTATCTTCCATTTCCAGCGCGGTAGTGTTCAAAGCCTATGGTATCTCGGGGAGCGGGGGGGGGGGAGGCTGGTTGACTATATGGTCCGACATGAATCCAAACTTGCCATGCTGCGGGTTGGGGATAGTGAAACAACTTACCCGTCAACATTCTCCTTGGCGAGCACCGCACCCAGGAGCACGCAGAAGACCAGCAGCCACTTCATTCTGAACCAATCACGATGGAAGTGCAGAGTGCAGATTTTTTACTGAGGTGGGAAGGGAGGATGAGAGGGGCCTGGGTAGCACTCTCCTTACCGGCTGCGGCTGCACACACGGCAAGCAGCAAATCCAGAGCCCGTCCGTCAGCCGGGAAGCAGCCTGCATGGTAGGCCTAATAGGCCACTGGCACTGGAGGCTTGTCCAACCGAGGACCAGGCCAGAAATCCTTTGTGAAATGGGCACCCGCACGATCTTCAGTGTACAACGCTGAGTCCACTCCAGAGGGCCTCCAGGCACCGAAATCACTGTCGCCACCCGCTCTGTCCCATGTTGGCCCGCCCTCCAAGAAACCAGCAAGCTTTTCTCCATCATGCCGCAGTCCTGCAGCATGGGTCCCATGCGTGTGCACAGTAGCAGCAAGCTTAGCTACTCTGAGCACACAGGCATGGCCCACGCTGCACCCTCTGTGCGAGGGCCAAGTGCGGCTGCACACGCCCGTGCCAGCCCTCGCCATATCATACGATTAAGCTCGGTCCCGCGATCCACACCGCAAAGGTGAAAGAAAGGACGTTTTCTTTCATTGTAATCGAGAACCCAAACAACGTCACTATGTTCAGGATCAAGAACACAAGAAAAAGTTGTCTCAAAAACAGATGACTCTGTGGCGGACTTTATACATAGTCCAACAGGAGTTTAAGTGACACAAAACATTGCTTCATACAGTCAAGTGCAGTCCCTTTGCTCCTACTTCAGAGCTTGAACATCTTCCACAACAGCAGCAGCAGCAGCAGCAGCAGCAGCAGGCCACTTGATGTGAGCGAGAGGCTGTCGGCCCAAATGGTGCTTTGCCATTTCATCCCGGTGCACTGCAAGTTGCCATGCCAACCTACACTGCTCCCGAACTCCCCTTTCTCCTTTTTTTTTACATTTGCAATACAATGTTTTAGCGATTAGGTGGTTTCCCACCGTCAAGAGAGTTCTGTGGAATGTTCTAGCATTTTAAGTGTCTAGTATGAAGTGCGGAATGAGGAAAGGTTCTTCGAGCCTTATACTTGTATAGTTTAATCCAATCTGTTTATAATGAGCTTGCCAGCAAGCAGAGGCTGGTGTCTCCAATTGTTACCCAAACTTCACTTGACTTGCTGATGACACTTTTTATTTAACGTATCAGCAGCAATTAATTTGCAACTGTTACGTTTGGTAATAGTTAGCATCCAGGAAAGCAATTGCACAAAGAAATAAGCAACACGTTGGAGTGCATAAAAAAATGTAATCAGCCGTGCAATAGAATGCAAAGTAGCTTCAACATATTTTTGGAAAGCTACCAAAAACCTCATGCCTCCCACAGTATACAGTCTTTATATCGAATCTGTTATAGTGAGTGCTCATATCTCGAGTATTTTATAATGAAAACCTTTATAGCGATGCATTTTGGAGTGGGGCAAAGGGTTACATTTTTTCGGGAAATTTGTGGGGTGGGTTTGTAGGGGTGATAACGGTTCGGGGGACACCCCCCCAAAAAAGATGCATTCACTATAAAGGTTTTCATTACAAAATACTCAACCGTATTTCGATATAAAGTCATCTAACTGCCTCCCACTAGCCCCCATGTACACCAACTGGAATTCGATAGGTGGTGCATAGCAACTAGCAAGTTATGTAGCAGAGGACAAGCTTTGCAGACAGTGGACTGGGCAGTAAGGAGCACAGGGTCAGCCTACAAAGAACAATTTAATGGATCTGAATCAACTTCAAACCTTTAATCTTCACAATGAAGAGCATCCACTGGCAGAGCTTCAACACTGGCTTCCACGTCTCTTCAGGACACTGGATAGTGCAGGGGAATCCAGCAGGAAAGTGACTAAGGAAAGTGTAAGGTTGAGAAATGGAGAATCCTTAAATGTGATAATAGTAAAACCTGTTCATTACCTTACTGTTAAATAGCAAAAAACGTTGGTACCAAACACTTTATATGCGAGAATCAGCAAAGCAAACAGTTTTGGCTTTACCAAAGGGAACCTCTTTAGCCACACAGGTCGTATCAGGCTCCAGGCAGAGACACCAGTGAGGTGGCCTATGTGTGTCATGTTTGAGAAAGGTCTACTATGGCTAGAGATGAGTGACACTGGTTGGTGATGGCTGACAATAATTGGCAATGCCAGCTATGGTTGGTGATGATCTGCCATATTAGACACTGGTTCATCATTTCAGTCATGACTAACCACGGTCTAATTATGGTTGACCATGATCTGGTGATGGCACCCATGGTCTGGTGGTTATCACCCATGACCTGACAATGATCGACGATGGTCTTGTGATGGTTGAACATGATCTCGCAATGGTCATCCCTGGTCTGGTGAAGGTTGACCATGGGTGGCAATGATTGGCTGTGGTCTATGATGGTCTGGCAATGGTCAACCGTGATCTAGCAATGTTTGTACATGGTTGATGATGGTCTACCATGGTTGGTAATAGTTGACCACGGTCTGGCAATGGTCCTGTGATAGTTGACCATAGCCTGACAATGGTCGACCATAGTTTAGTAATTATCAACCATGTCCTGGAAGTGGTCTACCATTGCCTGGCAAAGGCTGACAATCGTCTGGCGATCCGGTTTGAGGATGTGGATCATGATCTGGTACTAGTCAAAAATGGTCTAGCATTGGTAGAGCATGGTCTTGAGATGGTTGACTATTGTTGGCAATGGAGCCAGTCAGAGTGAAGGGCCAATGCCTATCAAATGATGCAAGCCAGTTCCCAGATAACAAGGAACATAATCCCCAAGAAATGCATCTAATCATCGCTAACATTGTAAATTATACAAACCTTAAAACCGTATGTGTACAGTTGCACAGATGACACGGCAGAAATGTGTATTAATGAAACCTCTTAAAATGATTAATTACATTCAATGGCCAAAGCTAAAGTACCATGGGAATTAAAGAGACTGCCTCTTGGGTTGTACGGCAATATGGTTAAAACTGTCAATTGGGAAAAGGAGAGGATGTATGTAGATGTATGGTAAAGTTTGATGTCCCTATAAAAAGGCTTGACAAAGGAATATTCAAATCCACATATAGAAAAGGATTTCACATAAATAATGGGGTAAGCGTTTTATGGCGAGGCTGATCCAAGAAATACATTCCTTGAGAAAAAAGAAAATATGAACCACACCGTTTAAAAGAAGAAACTATAACATGATGCAAGCTTTTGCAGAAAGAAGGGGAAGCTCGGCATGAACTATGTTCATCTTTAGTTAATCAAGAGCCAAAAAGACAGTACTTTAGGGGAGGAGACTATTAGAAAAACAAAATATATGATAAGTTTGATTGTCCTAATTGACATACGCTTGAAAAACATTTTCAAAATTATTTAAAGCCCCCCATGATGCACCAATTTCAGGAATTCAAAAAGGCTGTGAATTGTGAAAAGTTTTTTCAGCAGCAGTAGAGAACATCAAACACTAAACATCCTCTTGTGGCAAGTTGCCATCTGCAAAGGTGGAACTGCCCTGGTTTTTTTGAATTTATTAAATAAAGTGTTACAGGTATTCCGTTTAAAGGAGGTCTTGCTAATCAGGCCCCCTATTATAAGTGTTCCATGACCTTTGTACATTGGTGTATAGACCAACTGTTACCCCATCAGCAATGTGGAACAATTGCCAGGGTTCTGCCCCTTTGATTCTGTAGCTTGAAGGCTAAAACCTTCCTTACAAGGCATAGGCATTTCCCCAAAGGAGGTTTCCTGGGAACAGTGCTTCAGAAGCAGCACTGACATAACAAAGTCAGCCTCACAGCAGGATGCTGATCAATTGAGTCCTTTTAGAGCAGGCAGGCATGGGAAGGGGGTGAGGTTTAGAGTAGCCAGAGAGGGAAGGTAGCCCTGAAGAAGGGTCTCAACATCTTGATTTCTATTGGACTTCTCTTTTCTAGTCCCTTACATTTTCTGGAAGAAAGGTACTCTGGGTGTGATGTCTTAGTACAAAGAGCACTTGTTACAAGGGGATTGGTAACCTTACAGAAAGCATGCTTTGGATCAAATCCCTGTGGCATTTTGCATTTAACAGGCGAGGGGCACCCTCTCATTCTTTGATTAATTATTTTACTTCTACGAGGACAAGGATTCACTAGATCTCTGTTGGAAGTACCCCCTCATTCTTTAATTTATTATTTTACTTCTGCAAGGACAAGGATTCACTAGATCTCTGGTGGAAGTACTGGCTACTTCTAATTACCCTGCCATAGAAGTGAAATAGAGGAGAGCTCTGTCCCCTAACCATCCCCAGAGCAAGTCTGCAATACAATTAGGCTCCGGTACAATGAGGATTTTAGATGAGGGGGCATGTTGTGTTTTGGCTTTATTAGATCTGACTGCAGCATTCGCCACCATTTATCATGATGTTCTCCTTGATATTTTAAATCAAAGAATAGGCATCATGGGTACAGTACTTAATTGGATGAAGTCCTTTTTAAGAAATCGGCACCAATTATTTTTTATTGATCAGGAAGGCTCATCCCCAGATCCTGTCCATTTTGAAGCACCAAAGGGATCCATTTTATCACCAACTAATTTGAACCTTTATATGCAGCCTTTAGGGGACATCATAGCTAGACATAATGTTTGTATGCACCAAGATGCAGATGATACCCAGCTCTATTTGAAATTATCTTCTAATGAGGATTTAATGAAATTGGCCGATTGCCTTTTGGATATCGAGAGGTGGATGGCCTCTCATTTTTTTAAAGTTGAATCCCCTGAAACGTAATTCCTTTATTCTCACAAACAAAACAAAACCCCTCTTTTATAAAAAAAAAAAAGATTCAGGAAGCAAACAACGTTTTAGGTGCACCTTCCTGTGGGATGTCCTGACCCACTAGTCTATGCCCTGCAACATCACTGTGCGCTGCTTTCATCAAAAACAACAGAATGGCCGCCAAAAAGCCTTATACGTGCTAAAAATCACTGAGAAGCGTGCCGGAAAACCAGAAAAATAGGCTGCCAATCCATTTTGCCTATGTCAGTGGTAAAACAGGAGACCACACTGCCAAAACCTATCATTGGGCTGCCCACAGTGTAAAATGAAACTACTTGAAAAAGCAGTGCTGCATTGCAAGGGAAACCCAGAACTGATTTAAAATCCGTTTTTCCTTGGCTGTTAAATTTGCAAAATTATGATTCTCAAACAGTAGAGAAGATCCAACATCATTGCGGGGTGTTCACCATCACCTTATTTAAGGAATCCACCTAAGCACAATGTCAGGAGAAGCACATTTCATCAGAAGAAAATCCACATTCAAAGGTGCTTGCTTGGAAAAATGATATCTTAGATGGACGCAGTAACGCCGCTCGCTGTGTCAGAAACTGTCATTTACTTAACCTGTCAGTTTAAACTTGTACATTCAAATCAAAGTGTGGAAAAGAAGAGACTTCCCATCAAAAGCAATATAAGTTGCTACAAATTCAATCTCTAGGTTTTAAAAAGGCTGGAATGAAGAGATCGATGGGTATATTGGTTGAAAATGTTAATTGTATTTTAGAAAAAAGACCATTTTAAACAATGTTTTTAAAAGTGAGCTAAAGCCAGCCACACTGGACTTCAAAGACATTCCACAGCTTCTCCCAAACAAAGGAATCTTCCTCCCTGCTCTCTGCTGAGGAACTGGCAGGGAGTTGCTAATGGATGTGGGAGGAGGATTTTGGCCTGTTGCTCTGACCAGAGACAAAAGACTCCCTTGACTGAAAGGAAATGCAGATTCGGGCGTCAACAGAAACCAGCTGCTAGCAGGAAGAGGCTCAGGTTGCTCTTGGCTCAGCCAAACCTTGGAGGCAGAGCTAGACTGAAATGTGTATATGGAACTGGAGAAAATATATTTTGGAGAAAAAGACTCATAGAAAACTGTGTAAAACTTGGAAAAATCAGGAATTTATAGGTTATTAAAATGAAAATGTTGCTCACAGTTTAAAACTACTCTGGAATCTGTGCGATGTTCAGAGACAGAACAACTAAAATGTTGATATGGTAGCAATTGTGATCATGCTAAAAATATGAAACTTTACAGGACTATGCCCAGATGTCATGCGCATGTATGGAGAAAACTTTGTACAGATCTGATACTGGGTAACGAACCAAAAGTGCGAAAAACTGTCAGTTTTGAACCACAATTCTCAAGAAGATGAAACTTGGACAGATACGTGCTTTATTAAATCTGTGATGTGAATATGTATTATTAGCAACTTGGTGATATTGTAGATATGTTTTATATGAAAAATATATTTTCTGTGCAGAAACAAAGGGGAGGTTTTTTCCCTGGACCATAAACACAGCGTCATCATGACACATCATGACACACTGATTGCTTCTCAAATCAGGAGAGAGGGAATATTTTGACCAATCAGTTTCCTAGAGGGTGGGCACAGTATAATCAGCCTATCCACCCCCTTGGGAAATATATAAATAGGGACTGTTGAGGACCTAGACACAGACAGATTCACCCATCAACTGATCTACTGGCGAAGCGCTCTGCAGGGAGAACCCAGATCCAGACTCCAGAACACTGAAAGCAGAAGGTCCAATCCTAAAGCTGAACCCTTCTCAGCTTGGCCTTTAAAATCTTGCAACCTGATTTTAACCCCAGACTTCCAAAGGGGCACAACAAATTGAACAGCCTGGCTGTGCTGTTTGCTGCTTCTTCCGAAGAACTATAGCCAGAACCCAGAGATCCAAACCACTAGAGCAGAGCTGTTGCCCAGAACCAACCCATCAGATCCAGAACCAGAGGCCGTGCAGAGACCAGAGTGCCTTGCTGAGTGCAGAACCAAGCGCCTGAATCCTGTCCGGTGGCTAGCAGATTCCAGTCCAAAACCCTTTGACCAGATCCTGACGGGCCTATTCCAAAACCATAGTTGTGAGTATTTAGCATAGAATTGTCCATAGCCAATCTCTTAGCCTTAAGTAATCCTATCCAACCCATTCTATCATATCCAGAACTGCATTGTAGAACCTCTTTTGTCTGTCCTGAATCCTTCTCTCATCCATATAATCCTGTGATAATTGTAGTGATAAATCATCTTTGCGCTAATATATTTGCTGAAGAAAGGCAAGTGTTGCGGCGGGCAAAGATCAGACAGAGGCGCCTCTGGACTGGTGGCTGTACTGTTGGTATCTCGCATCTTCATAGCCCCTTAGTGTAAAGCCAATCCTTGTTTGTAATCTTCAAAAGCGCATCTGTCATTTGAAATCTTGACTCTTTTTGAGAAAAATCGACCTTTACTAAAACCTTCATAACTTCTGAACCGTACATGCTAGGAATGAAATGTAAGTGTCAAATTGAAGCTAACATCCCCAGCTTTCAAACGCATTCCAACTCCTTATAGTTTTTCTGTAATCGCGTTTTTCGCGCGCTGAAAAGTTTGCCGCGATTCTGCATTTCGATCAATTTCACGACATGTAAAATAGTTGTTTCTTGCATTCAACCTCTGAATTCAGTTTCCTATCTGCCAGTGATTCAATTATCATTGCTAGTGTGTACCTGAAGCTACCCAAAGTGGCTCCCACTAGTTCTGAATCCAATTTAGCAAATGAAAGTCATTTTTCAGTGTTTTTCCCATTCATTACAAGCCACATTCAAAAGCATTTGACCTGTTTTGAAATCATTCCTGTTTCTCGCTATGCTTGCTGGGGGAATTCGGATTGAAACTGCATTTGTAGAGTGTTTATTCTTGAAACCTGGTTTCTCTACTTCCATCTCTATATTGCATACTCAGGGGGATTGAGTAGTATCAGGGGGAAAGGGTGATTACATTGCATTTGATTGAACACTCAAAAGTATTATTTCTGTGCTGCATTAATTTCCTATCATTGCAATTCATTGAAACCATACAAAGTTTTATTCCCAACTACATTATTCTTCTCATCCATACTCCTATTGATTAAAGAGATTGTTGATTATTGTAATATCACCCAACGCTGATCATTGTATAAATATTAATAGTGTGATATCTAGATATTGTTCAAATTCATAAAAGTATGATATATATATTGTTCAATTTCATAAAATAAATCTTTTAACTTTGCAAAACAACCTACTTCTTGGTTCAGTGAGACCGGGGGGGATTCAAAGAGAGGGGCGTGATATATGGGTACATCATTCCGAAATAAAAGAACTTTAGACATAAAAATATACAATTAAGGGTTCCAGCTCGGCATCACGTGCTAGGCATTGACTTAGGTGGTGTGCTGGGTTGAAACCACTTACATTCCGAGTTTGCCACTTCAGTAAAATCTTTTGGTTTTTATCTGGATACACATCTTTCTTTTAATTCTCACATCAAGACTGTGGTCAAATCTGAGCAGTAAAGCCTTTTATTTTGCAGTTTCACTTCCGTACTTTGATCCAGTCGCTGGTCATTTCTCGAATTGACATCGGCAACTCTTTCTTAATTGGCTTCCACTAAAATCAGTTTTCAATGCAGCCTACCGGTTAGTGTGCGGGACTGCTAAACTTGATCACATCCCCCCATTTTAATGAAATTGCACTGGCTACCCATGGATTATAGGAATTATTTTAAAAAGTTACGCATTGTGTACAAAGCACTTTATACTTGATCCCCAGATTATTTAACTCGAAAATGTTAAATCTCTGGTGGTCTAAGAGGGCTTCGGAGTCAGGAGTACTTGTAACACAAGGATCCTAGCTTTAAATGTTCTTTACTCAGAAAAGATCTTTCTCAGGAGCAGCTGTTAAATTTCGGAACTCACTTCCGAAAGATATTTGAATGATTGAATATTATCTTAATTTCAGGAAGAAAGTAAAAAAATGATGTTGGGTTCAGGCTTTCTAGTCTGGCAGGATTGATATTGTATGCATTCATGAACTGCTTCTTTTTACGAAAAGCTTGATAGTTTTATATAAATATTCTTATTAAGATTGTTTTAACTGAATTGCAGGGTACAGGACGATTTGAGGATAGATACATTGTATGTAATTAATTGATGTTTTGTCACTCTTATTATACTGTATATATGTTTTGTAAACTGCTCTAATGCTCTAGTTAGCCATGTAAATGTTATAGAACATTTTTAAATAAAATAAATTAAAATAAGGTGAAGGGACCCTTCCAAGTACTAACTAAGCTCCCTTTGGAGTGGGAGTATAGGACAGAAGGAATTGCCTAGTCCTGGAGCCTATTGCGACTCCCAGAAACCACAGAACCAAGTAAGTGAACCCCGACTTTCCCTGCATCTCCAAACTACCTCTATGCCAATTTGGGCACCGTCTGAAGATTCCTTGCAGCAGATTGGATGGTGTTAGATTCATCCTTCACCTTGACTTCCAACTTTATCCGCATATCTGAGTTCGCTAAATGGCAAAGCTCTGCCATCCCTGCTTTGGAGACCCGCTGATTCTACTAGCATCACAAACTCAACACTGATGCCTGGTCACCAGCTTCCTTTGGCTCCCATTTGACACAGCTGCAGTGCCCCGATGCCCTGATCAGTCAGCTGAGTCAGCTCATTGCTGACTGTTTCTCTGTCTTCGAGGTCGCAGAGTCTTCCAGCACCACCACCCTACATCACCTGCCATTCCTAGGATCTTCGATTCCTAAGCCGGCACCGCTGCCAAACTGCGTTTGGGAATATAGTAATTTTTAAGCCTATCTCCTCTGAATCTTTCTTGTAAGACATTCTTGAAAATTGACATTGTGTCAATTAAGAGTCTAAACACCCCTGTCCATCTCCCCAGAGTGCCATTCAACAACAGTATGCAGGTTCTGTGTTTCTTTGCTGGGTTTTTTACAAGTGTTTTTAGGTAGTTGATTGCATTTTGTTGTTTGATTAAAAGTTTATGGGCCTCATTACAAGTATGCCGGTCTGGAAATAGTGGTGCCGGTCGCACCGTACCGGCACCTTTTTCCGATCCAGCATAGTCTGAGTTGCGATGCCGCAAACACTGTCACGCAAGTGACCTGCTGTATCCAGCAACACCGTCACCAGAATATGCGGCATGATGCGTCGGCCGTGCCTGAGACACCGGCATGGCATTAGTAGGTGTACATTCCGAGCTTCACTCACACAGAAAGACCAGCATGGACATGCCGATAGTACCGTGAATTCCATGCCGGAAACACTAGAGTCATGTGTGCAAAAACAGCCCAAGGGTGCCCAAAATCAGCCCAGGGGGCCCCAATGAGACTTGCAAAAGCACAAAAGGACCACTCGCACACCCCACACTCCTTCCCACACTACCATGCTAGCAGTAGCAGTACTGGTGCTGGAGGCCCTGCATGCAGGCCTACTACTTGAGGAGGCAGGGGGGCAGAGGATGTGGCGGAGGCACTTGAGGAGAAGGGTGGGCATCATGGCTCTGCAAAACAACAATGGCCAACAGGTTGCAGCCCGCAGGCAGTCACCTATACCACACATAAGGGCCACAACCTTTAAACTGAGCCAGAGCCAGATCCACACCCTGTACAGGCTAGTCAGGGAGACCATCACTTTCATAGTGGACTTGATCCATGATGACCTGGTCAGCCTCATACAGATCCATACAGCCATCTCCCACTTGCTCAAGGTGGTGTCTGTGCTACACTTCCTAGCCACGGGCACCTACCAGCACACTGTGGGAGAACTGCATGAGCTATCGCAACCCTATTCTGAATGTCTAACTTGCTCAATAGAATGATCTCTGAGATTAGACCTGACATTGGTTACCAACACTCTCATGGTAAGGCTTGAAGAATGACTTAAACAAGAGCACCTTATGGAGGACAGCACAGGAAAAACTATACTGAAAGGTGACCCATATTGCCCGACTATAGCACCTCAAGCAGGACACAACACCACTATCAGAATATTGAAAGATGACCCTCACTGAAGGGTTGGGAAAGGTTCTCTTCGCGCCAGACAGAATGCAGTAACTTTAAAATAGAAAGGTAACCCTCCCTGCACGTCTAAGACAACTATAACTCACACAACATGATCCAAACAGTTAAATACTGAAATATGACTCACTGCAGAACGGAAATAAAGGCACTCCTCCCATGACAAGTCACCAACACTACATACTAGATAGTGACCCTCTCTATAAGACTAAGACATGTGCACCCCACGCATGACAAAACAAGGGCAGTGCAGTCCACAGAGATGACCTCATTCCAAGACTAAAAACAGTAGCTGCACACTGGCCATCACAACTGAAGCATCGACACAAGTGCACCTCTTGCAAGTTACCACAACTGCAAACCTGAAATGTTACACTCACTCCCAGACTTATACCAGTGAACCCTACAAAGTACAGCACACCATCACTATAGTACTGAAAGGATACCCACACTTCAGGATTTAAATATGTGCACCTCATACAAGACAGAACACCACAACTGAAACATTAAAATGAAGCAATTGCTCTTAATACAGGACAGGACACATTGTAGAAAAACTGAATTTTGGCCTTTACTATAGTTATCACCCCAGCGTCACGGAGTGGACGGGGCAAGCGAAGGGCCTCGGCGATAACTCAGAGCCTTTAGCCTCACTCTGCACCCCTGACAAGGGGGTGATAGCTATTCACACCCCAGGGCTCCTCCGGGGTGCGAGTAGGTTTAAAGTTGCTTTTCTTGGATGGGAGATGGCTGCGCACATCTTGCTCACTCTCGATCACCACTCAAAAAGAAAAAAGATGGCCCTTTTCAATTTCTGAGTCAGTGTCTGGAGGGAAAGGAGGACGGGAGCAGGGAGGTCAGTGGGAGCAGATGTAACTGCTAGAAGGCCTGGGGGCAGAGCTGCCAAGGCTCCAAAAAACATGGCTACATCTGGGGAAGGGGCACAGGTGGCTGGTGGAACATGGTCGGGACAGTGACCATTCTTGCCCACATTTCCAGCCACTTGATTAGCTATGCTACCTTCCCAGAGTGCAAATACAAGACTAAACAAATGCACCCCACAAAAGACTGAACACAGTCATTACAGTACTGAAATATGGCTCACACTGCTGGACCTAAATAAGTGCAGATCACACAGGATAGGACTAGGTCACCACTGAAAGGTGAACCTAATTGCAGGACTGAAACAGGTGCACCTTGCTGGGAAGCATTAATTAGCTTTGCTGACTCCTATAATACTAGTTCTACCATTCATTTTCATTAAAAAATACCATTCAGTGATTTATTGCATTTCATGCCCTCTGTCTTCACAATAACATTCAGTGACTGCTAAAGTTATAACAAAATCTGGGGTACTGATTAATCAGTCCCAATACTCCAGAAATCACAAACCATATACACCCCAAATCACCATTAGGCCCAGGTAATGTGTATCTGAGTAGGCCACAGCCAAATTGGAAAACTGTATCACCAACATTGTAAATTGGTTGAGATAATCCCCAGCATGTAATTGATCCAAATACAATTGCTTCCTTGTTAACATAATCAGGAAACATGCCCTTTTCTCCTCTACAACATTTGATACAAAATGTAATAAAAACATGACACCAAGGATGTGCCCAGAAGTGCCTGTTAGCCTGGACGTTACGCTGCCGCACTCTGCTTGTGAAGACTGGACTATTGCTCTAAGGGTGAGCGTCTTTCTGCTCATATACGGACATACTGAACTTTGATATACATCTACAAAAGTTGTAGACCAAGCTAAAAAAAAAAGCCTTAAATACTTTAAATACTCTAAATATCTACGTATTCTTTCTGTTTTAGACAAGCTCCGCCCCCTGCTCCCAGAATTCCATAACAAGGCCGGGCCGCGCGCACCTGCGCGCGCGCACCAAGGAAGTGCCCAGAAGTGCCTGTTAGCCTGTTAGCCGGGAGCAGGGGGCTGAGGCTGCAGGCACTGAGTGTTTGCTCAGTTTGTCCCCCCTCGCCATCTAACATGTGGCAAGGCTTTGATGTGAAAGGCCTGACTGATTTCTTTCCACCGCCTACAATATCTTCCTAATGGGAGTCTTTCGAGGTATTTGATAAAAGTAACACTGTTCTCCCTGCTAATGATCAAACAAGCCTCGTAGAATTGCTGCATTGCAATAAACCTGAAGCCGGGTGTCGGCTGTGAAAGTGAATGTTCCAACGCTGTGAAAATACAACAGGGGATTTCGAGTTGAAATACAACCGTAAAGCCTCTTCTTCACTAAGCTGCATACACGTGTGTTTAAATGGTTCTGATACCGAACTAATTAGATCCAATTATGGTGAAAACCGCAGTGACTGTAACCGCTAATCTAAAGGCTTTTGAGATTGAAAGAAACTGGACAGCCGCTGCCTGTTCAACTTGCATACATGTGTGACCTGATGGTAGAAGAATTGAATTGTTTAAATGTTGATATACTTCAGTCAAAAGTGAAGCAATATATTGGTCATCTGTCATCTTAACAAAGGCTGCTGCATAGTTTAAGTCGGGAAACCTATTACACTTAATACAGCTTGTTGGATGTGCAGTTGATATGTGTTGTGCTTTTAGTTGAACAAAAAAATACCACACAGAAAATAAAAGATGTGAGTATAAAGAAGGAATTCAAACTAGTTTCGTAGCTTGTAGACTTACGAAATATCTGCACTCTCCTTATCTAAGTTCTTCGGAAATACATTCTAAGATAGTAACTGTTTCCCCAGTATCAAAGTAGGCATGAAGAAAAAGATAATATGTTCTAAAAAGGATACTGGACTTGGCCCTATTGTCTTCAATACACGTAGAAGTACTTTTCTGAAAGCCCTAGTGATGCCTTTACCACCTTCACCAAGGTGGTACTGATGTTGAACTAGCTAAAATGGCAGAAGAAATGGAGGGAGAGAAAGGCGAATGGGAGGAATCGGAACCTGCCCAATCCCAGCTTCTCTTTGAGGAGGAGGGGGACGGGGGGTGTCTTCAGGAGCAATGCATTGAAAATCTTGCCGCTAGTGCAGTAATCATAGACTCACAAACTAGTCCGATGTCAGACACCCCTTTTATATTCACAAAGGGAAGAATAACACAGTTGGCTATGATGGGGGAAGTTATAGACAGCTCACAGTAGGATCAATTGGGAAGAGAATGGATCAAAGAGGGCAACTTTAACAACGCAAGTAGGGAAAGGACTTTCTTAATTGTTACACTATGTGAACTCAAAGAGTGGCTTCACAGTGAAATTACTAAACAAACAGTATGCTTGGGACATATATCTGAGAGATTAAAGGTGATGGAAACCAGAGGTGCAAATGTGGTGAATGCCCCTTTAGAGAATAACATAGGTCTTACAGTAGGAAAAGCGAACAGCGAAAAAGGAGCTGTAAATAGTAAGGAAGCTAGCATAATCAACCCACAGGTTGATAACAACAATAAAGACGCAGTACACTCTACACACCTAATAGAAGAAATGGTGGTAAAAAGTAAGAACATGGAAGTTGACGCAGATGACTTAAAGTTAGTAGTCTCAAAAAATTCAAGAAAAAGGGAGAAAAAAAACCAGAGAGTGTTAAAAGCGGCTGAATTAAAAACTGGAAAGGCATCCTCACTAAAATTTCTGCGCAATATAGGAAAGGGCCTTACTGGACAAGAAGCCATCAATGAAAATGATGAGCACGAAGTTAAAGCGGGATCCAAGGTAGGAGTTTCCAACGAAAATGGTCCCGAATATGAAAACTCAGACATAAGACTTAGTGACGCGTTGAAGGGGAAAAAGCCTGACAAAATGACTAACATTTCCAATGAAGGAAGACCCAAGCCTAAAAATGGAGATATAACATCTAAGGAGTTAACTAAGGGTAAGAAGACAGAGCAAATAATAAATAAAGTAAATGAAGGCAGACACACGGTTGACATACCCACACCTCCTACCCGGTAAAGGAAGGAAGAGCTGTATATGACATATTTAAACCCCCTGTTCGCATGCTTCCTAAACAACAGCACACGACACCGAACAGTGATGGGAGGGAGAGTATATGGGAAATAAGTGGAGAGGTTGAAAAAGAAGAGGAATACAGATTTCCAAGGGTAGAGAAACAAAAATGTGTGAAAGTAGTAATGAAAAACAGAAGTATGTAAATCCGGAAAGTAAAAAAGAAGCTGAGAAAATGACAGTCGAAGAAAGTGTTAGGAACATAGTAAGGGATATATTGAAGGAAAAGAACTGGCATGAACCACAACCTATTATAGGTATAAGAAGTGAGGAACTAAGGAGTAAGAGAATAGAGGGATGTAGAGAGTATGAAGGGAGAGATGCAAGGGATGAATTTAGTGAAGAATACCCTAAGAATGGTAACCAACAGAATTATAATGAACTAATGAATGGAGGTGGAGATATAAGCTACGGCTTGGGAGTTTGTAAACTTTGTAAACCTAAATACCCACATGCACCGGGATTGATACAACAATACTTGTTTGAGGAGGGAGGTCCTGTATCCCTAACTAGGAGAAAAATACTGGAGTTATTTGATGAAATCCCTGAACTACGTTTAATAACATCTGAGGACATACAACTTGTAGATTTCATACATGGGTGGAGGTATGACTATGTCAGGCTCGTGATATACTCTCCTCTGGTTAGAAACATTATAATGAAGGAGGCGGAGAGCCTTCACAAATATGGTTATGATGTAGGCCCATGGGAAATTGAAAAAGAAGTGATCGAAGGTAAAAAGGAAACACGGTGGAATGGCGAAAAACCTGAAAGACAGGATGGAAATTATATAGACAAAAATGAAAATTTGAAATTTAGACGGGTAGCAGAAGTCCTAGAAGAATCTATTGCGCAATTGAGAGCTTTAAGACAACCATTTTAGGACTGAGTCAATATTAAAATTTTGAGTTGGAATTCTAGGGGAAACAAGCATTTAACAAGTAATGGTGAAATTTGTGATCTCCTCAAATTGTCGGACCTCCTATTTATACAAGAAACATGGCTCACAGAAAAGCTTCTTTGGGATGGGTTTGACACTGTTTCTATCCTGGCCAAAAAAGGTGCCCTGGGTAGACCCAAAGGAGGCATTACTACTCTCGTCAAAAAATAAATTGGATTGTCAAAGTGTGAAGACATGTGTGATATACATGGGGAAATTCTGGGAACAGTTTGGACACGAGTAGTGGGACATATGAAAGAAACTCTATTTCTGTTGAATGTTTATAGAACTTTGGATTCTAATCTCACTTGCATTTTGGCAAAATTGGACCTTAATCTACATGAATGGTTCTCTAAATATGGTGACGCTAGTATCATACTTGCTGGGGATCTAAATGCTAATTGCAATTTGAACGAAGTGGAAATATTGGATTGTTTTTCGACTGACCACTTTAACATCAAAATGTGTAAAAGAAAGAAAGTTGAAGGTGGAATGTGGATGAGTTGGGCTGCAGGGTGGGGATTACAATGCCTGGAAAATGACAAAGCCACCTGGGCTGCTAGAGGTATAAGCTCTGTAATTGACTTCATCTTTTTATCCGCCAAGCTTCTCCCTAAAGTAAAAAATACACAAGTGCGAGAAACAAGTACGAGTGACCACTCAATGTTATTGCTGGAATTAAAATGGCTCTCGATCTACCCCAATAGGAAGGACACAAATTTAATGGACCTTAGTGTGAATACTAGAGGTAATCGTGTTCGGTGGTCTGAGAAAAAAATCAATAATTTCAACAAATGTATGTTAACTGAATTCAACACTTGTGAGCTAGAGCGTAAGATTGCAAGATATTCTGTAAAGGGTTTCCCTGTACACCTGAAAAATGTTTTAGAAGCAAATCTTGCGCCTCAGGCTAACCAAAACACAAAACATAAGCACGAATACTCTATTGAAATTAGAACTAAAAAAAATGAACTTAGAAGGGAAATAAGGAAAATAGCCAAGAGCTCTGACCTTGACATGAATGGTGTAGAAAAAATTAGAAAGTTAAAACAGAGATATACAAATTGGTTAAAACTGGAACGTATCCGAATACTCCAGGTTGATGGGGAAAAGATGTTAGAAAGCTTGCAGGGGAAAAACACTAGGGCCTTTTGGGATCTCATAAATCAAAAAGATGATAATAACTGGAGAAAAATGACAAATCCCATAACTGAAGATGCGTGGCTAAAATACATTAAGCAAATGTTTACATCTGAAAAGGTAGTAGTGTATACGCAAAAAATGGAGAAATGGGACCTAGATATCACTACTGACATAATTGAGGCAAAGATAAAAAAATCTAATACCTCTCGAGCCCCGGGTCCCAATAAACTTACCAATAACATCCTTAAACACTCCTCTCACCTATGGGCCAAGATTCTATATATCCAATTTCAAGACATAATAGAGTCTCATACTATTCCTGACTCATGGAAGCTCTCTTATATGGTTCCTATTTTCAAAAGGGGTGCAAGGGAAGAACCAGTAAATTATCGAACCCTAAGTATAATGGACGCAGATTCCAAAATATTTGCCTCCATCGTACTGGAACGATTAAACAACTGGATAGAAGAAATGAACATCTTAGATTCCAGAATAATAGGATTCCGCAAAAATATGGGGACAGACTGTGGAGGTCTCCTGATAAACTGCCTTCAGTTCTTCGCCTGGAAGTCCATGGATGCCCCAATTTATGACGCATCCATGGACTTAAGCAAAGCTTTCGATTGTGTGTATCGAAACTTGCTTTGGCAGAAGTTGGATGACTACGGAATATCTAAGGGCTTGCTGAGCATGATTATTTTTTTGCAGAATGAATCAAGAATACAGATAAGATTAGATTTGGATGGTCTTCTGTCTAGAGAATGCACCATTGACAACGGAATTAGACAAGGATGCATCCTTGGACCAACTCTGTACAATCTATATGTTGCAGGAGTTGGTATAGCCCTGGACGCTTCGGCACTGGTCTCTCCTAAATTTGGCAACCTGAAAATTTGTTGGGCAAGCTATGCAGACGACTTTCTCCTCATAGACACTACGCCTGTTGGCCTTCAAAGACTCATAACAACCTTTGGTAAATATATGCTGGGAATAGAACTAAAGATCAACCCAGGCAAATCAGTTGTTATCAAACTCACAAAAGGGGGGGAAAGCAACAAAAGACCAATTTTGGGTGGAACTGGGACAACAATAAACTGTTAGTTAAATAAAACTTTCAATTCTTGGGGTACCCTGTAGTGGCTAAGTTTAGTAGGACCTTTCTGGTAAATTATCTCAATTCAAAAGTTAATTGTATGTTAAATCAAATGAAGAGAATTGACAATAAATATGGTAAATTTTCCCTCAAACCCTGCAGAGAATTCTACAAAAGCAAGGTACTGCCAACAATTATGTATGGAACTGAATTTTGGCCTAATACAATGGAGATTGAATATAAAGCTGTAGAAAGCAGAATTTGGAAATCAACACTGTTCTTCCTCCCTAAATGCATCCCAATTGAGGTAATAAGATATGAACTGGGCATACAATCTCTTGTTAGTCTGATTCAGTGGAAGAAACTTTGCCTCATGAGCAAATGTGAATTCTCTAAAAAAAAACACTATATTTTCAGCTTAGAGTGAACGATACTGATGGATACATAGCAAGTCTAAGGCTGGAATGTGAAGCTTTACTTGACGAAATAGGTATGACAATGGACATCCTGGGGAAAAATCCCAATCTGGTAAAAGAAAGACTTAAGCTGAATGATTGGGAAAAAACTATACACAAAAGTACTAACAGCAGGAAAACGAGTCACTAAAATGGAACACTACCTATTGAAATTTGCTAGTAAGAAATTGAAAATTGGCTATATGAGATTTCGTATGAATGTGCTGTCAACTAATCAAATTAAAAGTATAAGGGCACGACATGACGGGGGTCGTAGGCTCTTGCAGATTTTGTAAAGATGAGGATGAACTGGAAACCCTATGTCATCTTATGTCAGAATGCCCCTTGTTTACTAGAAAAAAGAGAAATGTATTTTAAAGAATTCGTAAATAATGTATGGCTTTTGAGAGATCTTCTATGGACAAAAATGCTACATGGAGAATCCATGTCCATGAGAATAAGAGTGTTAGCATTCATAGAGCATGTATGTGAAATAGAGTAAAGTCTGTTTTAATATCATAATGTAAAAAATGTTTTTCCAATATGTTGTTGTAAATTCTATTTATGCTGTCAGATTTAAGAAATTGTATTGTGTAAAATGTAAACTACGCATTTGTATAAGTTTTCTTTTAACTATGAATCCTTTTTAATATAAAAATTTTGTAAAAGTTTGTAAAAACTAAAACAAATAAAGAAAAAAAAACATGACATAGATTCTAGAACTGGCAGTGGCAGTAGCAGAGGCAGCAGCTTGCAGGCTTTCCTCCTGCCACCCCTGAAGATCCTGAATAATACAGATAAGAGACATGGCAGACTCATTTGAGATGGAAGAACCTCCTTCATCTAGGACATCCAGAGAGAGTGCAGAAGAAGAAACCACTATTGAAATTCCAAAAGATACTCATAAATTAAAGAGGGTTAGGGAAGAAAATGTTAATATTGAGCCATATACGTAATGTACATGGTGAAGGACAATCAGAAGACTGGCTTATGGAAAATAAGGGTTGGAGTGCTGCAGTCCATAGGGAAAATTAGAAATGCTTGAGATGAAACAAGATCATGCTTTAGTTAAACAATGCACAGAAGAACTGTAAAAAAGAGTCTCTGGCTCAGAAGACTGGATTCAAGTACTAGAAAAGAAAGTGGATGATTTGACTCTACTGCTGGACCGAATAAGTAGATAGCTGATCAGGAAAATGACTCAAGGAGGTCTAATATTAGGGTCACAGGATTCCCAGAAGATGGAGAAACAGGTTGCCCTGTAGGCATCTTACAGAAAATGGTATCTAAATTGCTGAACCTTCCTCATGGGCAATTATTTGAGTTAGAAAGGGGGCATTACACATTGGCTCATAAGCCAAAAGCAAGTCTCCTCCACAGAGGTTTATTAATTCAGAAAATGACATTCCCAGTTAAAGAAATGCTGATGAAGAGGGCCACAGACAATAGGGGGGAGGGGGAAATAGGGTGAGAGTTGTAAAATAATTTTTTTCAATGACTATGGTAAGGAAATTGTAGCTCAAAGGAAGATGTTGATCAAGACTGAACAGTTGGCTAGGAACAAGAACCTCTCATATTATATGGTATACTCAGCAATTTTGAAATTGGTTGTAGAAGGAGTTATTAATTTCTTTGTGGAACATGATAAAGCCAAACAACTTTGTTAGGAGGTGAAGCTTGAAAGCTTTGGTCATACAAAATTGAGTGCAACACATTGAGCTGGAGATGTTAGGAGACATGGATTGGGCCACTAGCAGTTGGAATTTCCCTTTTAAATATTTATTTACTTATTTGTTCTTAACAAGCTGTTCTTTTCATTAACTTCAATGGCCCCATAGGATATAATGGGACAAAATGGTGCCCAAGACTGGCTAACGTTAGCTTTAATTTTGATTGAGCTACTGTTAATAAACAAGTGAGCCCAAGCAGGGCTAGGGTCTATTCTCTAAAGTGCAGTCAGCATGTTGCTAGAGCTACGTTACTTTGCATCGGTGTGAATGTCAATAGTCCGGGAGCTGTTGAGAAGATTGAACGCTTAGAGACTCACAATGCAACAGAAATAGAAAATCAGAGGAGGACAGAATTATCAAGGGAGCAGCTGGCATTAGTGCCAGACTTTCAAACAAAATGTTGTGCGAAGACCAGCAGTGATCAGATTTTGCTTGTACAATGCCTGCTCCTCACCATCAGATTGCAGTCACATTGAATGCTACAGTGCACAGAAAGCGGGAACAGAGTAAGGATTAGATACTAATGCCACTGGATAATGAACACATGGTATAGACATTTAATGCTACTTGGGGAGAACTAGGGAGGCAATATAACCTTGATTAGCACAACAAAAAGTGTGGGAACACTCTAACAGCCTTACATGATTAGCTAACTTGTTAGTATGATACTCTTGTTCAATATGCATTGGCTGATGCAATTGATTGCTTGATTTAAATGACAAAGCGGATGTAAGATAATAGAATCAGTCACGACTCTCATACCAGGCACAGTTTTTTTGTTTTTTTGGCTTTATCATTGACATATACAGCAATGTATTGGAATTTAAAATATGTGGGAAGCGTGAAGGGTTGAGTGCTTCCCTATTGTGTGATTTATTGTTTATCTCTCTGCTCCACTCCCAGCCTCACCTCTGTGAAAAACATGTATGTATTGTCCAATAATTGAGACTGTCACTTATGGATGTATCAATGACTGCGGACCTCATATTGCATATATATATATATATATGAGCGCATTGCTGACCAACAAACTCGGGAGAAATGCGAGAGATGACATAAATGAGGTATGCCTTGTTGCAAAATGACCGTTTGTGACTCTTAAGATGGAATGTTAAGGGTGTCAATAGTCTCATTAAAAGAAGCAAGATTCTGTTATGTTATGCATACTTATAACATGCACTTTCGCTCGGAGGTGTCTTGCAACCAGGAAAAGAAGAAATACTAGCCCTAGCAGTGACCCTAGAACAGGAAAGTTTTCAGTGCCCTTCTAAATTGAAAATGATTCACCAGGCCTCTAAGGCTAGGTGGAGCCCCATTCCACAGTCTACTGGCTGCGTATGAGAAAGCAAAGCCGCCCACATGGGCCAGACAGATTTTAGAAATAACCACTAGATTGGCATCACCGGAACGTAGTACCCTACCCACAATATAGGGAAGAAATTTGTCCTGCAAATGTTCTTGTCCCTGACTAATAAAGGCGCGGTGTACCAGGCACAAGTCTTTAAACTTAATCCGCTGGGCCTCCAGGAGCCAGTGCAGTGATCAAATCACAGGGCTTACATGTGCTCTGTAAGGGGAGGTAGTAGCCACTCTAGCTGCCAAATTTTGCAACAGTTGTAGCCGGTGTATCAGCCCAGGAGGTTGTGCAAATAAAGTGCATTACAATAACCGATCCTACTGGTAATAAGAGAAGCCGCTACCACTGGTCGCAGACGTTCCAGCAGAAAGGGCAGAACTCGACGCAGCGCTCTAAGCAAGAAGGGACCAGTCTTACAGACTGCGCTGACTTGAGGTAACATCGATAGATCAGATGACAAAAGATCCCTACATTCTTGACCACCTTCACCGGAATAGGCAGATCAACCAGGGTAGGGGCCGAAAAGAATCAGACCATGCTGCAGCGTTAGGAGAAGAACCCACCACCAGGATTTCCGTCTTGTCCCTGTTCAGCTTCAGCCAATTCGCTGATTCGCCAATTCTCACGTACCTAAATAAAAAGAAAGAAGATATTGTATTCCTAGAGGAAACTCACTTACAGGTGGAGCATGCTGATTAAATATTGAATAAAATATATGGTAAGGAGATTTGTAGTAGCTATATAGGCAATGACAGTGGGGTGGCCATTTTGTTCTTGGAGTAATTGAGGTTTTATGTACACAGGCTAGAAATAGACCCAAAAGGTAGATACGATGCTGCTAATGTGATTGTAGAGAATAAGCATTTCACTCTTTTCAACACGTATGCACATAATGTAGCCCATGCGCGTAGTAGGTGGAAATGTCAATACCACACTAGATGGAGTACTGCACAAGACAGGGAAGGGAAGTTCATATGTGGTGGGAAAGGAAGGGTCTTCTAAATTGTATACACTTGTGGCATTTGATTGATGTCTGGTGTAAACTGCACCAATGAAATAAAGACATTTCACTCCGTCCCAATAGGGTATCATCATGTATTAATTTATTCTTGCTCACTAGAAATATTTCTGGTGATACAAATATAGATGAGGTGGGCAATATAATGATCTTGGAACACGCAAGCGTCAACAATTTTATGGTGGCCAAAGCGGAAAGAACTGCTGGAAACTAGATGGAAGTCTTCTATCAGAGTTCATTTAACACATAGAAAGTGCAAGATCTAGCAGAAAATGGAGAATGTCTTTTGATATATCAATAGTCTGGGATCAAATTAGGGCATATGTAGAGAGCATTATAAAACACTAATTGTGGTTCTGGATAAAGATGAGATAACTGTGGGAGACTACCTGGAACAGGTGGAAATCCCCATTCTGAATGTGAATGATAAAGCATCTTTGGATGTGGGTATGACAGTGCAGGAAATTATAGAACCAATGGGCAATATGTTTTGGGAACAGCACAGGCCCAGGTGGGTTACCTTTGAGTTGTATATAATACTTAGTGCTTACATTGTTGGCAAGCAGCCTGAAATATTGGCTCTGGCTCCTCATTGCTCAGACATGCCATCACTGTGGCATTACGTGCTATACAGAGCACAACACATGGTTTGCTTGACATCTAGAGTCAATCAGAACATATTTGTTTTATTAATTCGGTCCATCCCACGCCCTTGCTTTTCTTTATCAATAACATGCAACGCTCACACGCCCCAATATTGAATTCAGTCACCTTCTGAATTTACTTGGTAGACCCAGAATTATTCAGGAGTGTACCTCTCTCTTACTTCACCCGTGCTCTCACTATTCCTCCCAGCAGACTAGGCAATCTGCTCCCCTATGTTTCCTCGCCTATTTGCTCTGGTCAAGTCAATATTGACATTAACTGGGTAAAGGAGACCATCTTGGAACTAGGTTACGCAGCTGCATTAAAGCATCACAAATTGCTGTCTCAACCAATTGAAAGCTGTGCCTTTCACAATTCTGATGGAAGATAGTCTGGCGGCAACGCTCTCGTGAACCACTGCCACGTTTGGCTGACAAGTCCAATAAGATGAACAACATGTGTTTTGCTTTTGTCTGATTGACTAAGCACATTGTTCCACTATTTAAATTTTGCTGATACCTCCTGCAAGAAATCTGCCTTCGGAAGTCACATGCACATTTAAACATGGAAACTGAAGACAACAAACCAACTCAAGTCAATATTAAAAGAAAAAGGGTTGGAATGAGAGAACGTAACGCGCTTCCTAGAGAAGGAGCTACCACTGTCCCTAGACACACTGTGGAGTGCAAATTATCTAGAAGACTGACCCCGTTGGTGGAAAATTCTGCTGTGGTTGGCATTCTAGTGTGGTTTATAGGACGTACAGGTGAGTTCAGTAGTTGATAAGCACAGTGGGGGAGACAACCTTCTCCCAGTGACCAACTATGTGAAACAAATACACCATTAAAACCTGTTCTTCTGGTCCTCCTTTGAGTAAACTTTAATTTGCACGAAGGAACTGGGAATCAAGGTTAGAAACAATGTATTGAAGAGCTGGGTGGCAGGTGTTAAGATGGATTTCTGAACTCTGTCCTGGAGGGGCAGAGGTTCAGAAGGCCAACCTAGTTTCCTGGAACACGGTAACCTCTGGACAAGCCACAGCAATCAGGGTATCGATGGCGGCGGTCAAGAGTAGGTCTCAAGAGGGGTGAGGGTGACTGAAAGCCTGCAATGAGCACACAAAGCAAGGACGCTTACTCCAGACAGGTGTTAAATTAAAAATATAGACACATTTATTACAAGGCCTTTGTAACATTGACCGTAGTAAAGAATCACGGTAAAACTCCAATAAACCAACACATCACAAGCAATACAATATATATACAAGACCAAGGGGTCTAAGGAATTAGAAGCACGAAATATGCAGACCACCTAGATGGGGAGGAAAACAGGCAGTGCAAGTAATCGTTAGACCCAGTTCGACATCAGAGGCCACCTAACTAGAAGGAAGTCCGAGCCCTACGAAGAGTGGAGCCTTGTGCTCAAAAGTACCTTTACACGCAGGTGCCAACGGGCTAAGGGGAGTCTCTTCAGGGAAATCAGGCAGCTCAGAGAGGTGAACAAAACAATGATGAACAGTTCCCCCCTATTCAAGCGTGGCCTCCAGTTGTGGGCAGAAGCAGGGCGCGAGTGCGGAAAAGGGTTGCTGTTTACGACAGCGATGGAAAGCCACAGGCTCCTGCTGGAGGGCGACCGGTTAGGGTATTGACTACTCACCGGTCCCCGATGCAGGCAGACCCAGGCTTCTCTGGTTCCGTTTTGGTAATGGCAGGTTCAGATGCAATCAGAAGGATGTCTCGACGCCATGTAGATTCCGCGACAGCAGGAGTCAGGGTCGAGGGTGTCCCAAATGCAGCGAACACGCACAGATTGTTACCACAGCAGGGCAACTCGCGACAACCGCGTGTATTCCAGTCCCAAAGCACACATCTCACTTCAGACCTGGGAACGCCAAGTGTACGAATCGTGTGAGAGTGCGAGGACTCGGAATTTAGCAGCAGCCAGACGGCGTGATAGAGCAAGATCCTGTGTAGGCTGGTCAGTCCACTGGATGGCCCAGG
>PGSH02022135.1:0-57554 GCA_002915635.3 Ambystoma mexicanum
TCTGGGTCTGCAGCTTAGTTGCCTGCATAGCCATGTCTGCAGTTTGCAATGGTGCCCCATCATGCGATGTGTTGTTATTGTTACCCATGGAATCCCGCTCTTTTCCAAAGTCATCCGCTCTATCCCCTAATATTGATATTAACAGGCCTTAACATCTCCCACTGCTAGTTTCTGTGCCTGCGGTGTGTTTTTCCATTTATATATCCATTTACCCGCACCTCCACTTAATGATGGGAGCCTACATTTTATGTTTTCCTTATCCGTATGTTTCCAAGGGATACATATTGTGGGTCTAACCCCTCCTCTCTCCAGCAGTGGCATTACATTCTGTCTTGTGTCATCCTTTATCTCCATGATGTTAACTCTTCACACCCTCCTCTTCCCCCATTCCTTTTACTACTTCAAATCCTTCCTTACTACCCTCTTCTCCTACCTCCCTCTTCTTCTTTCCCTTTTTTCATCCTTTCCTGTGTTCAATATTGTCACGTCTGTTTGCCTGTTTGCCTGCGACTAGGGAGGTCCCTAAGCCGACATGCATAAGGTGTAACTTCGTCCATGAAGGGTGCGAGCTTTATTCTGTGCAGAGAGCGTGCAGTTGTTGAACATGTGGGTGTGGCGTTTAGAGAGCGTGATGGTGATGTGGGTGGCGTGTGTTGGTTGGTGAGCGTCGGTGGCGTGTGTTCGTTAGTGAGTGTGTTTCTCCCATCTTTTCACTTCCTTCCTTACTTCTCTCCAGCTCCTCCCATCTTCTACTCACCCATGGCGAATCTATGTTTGTTCTTAGTGAGGTATAGCTTATCTAAGCTTTCCCTTTCACTTCTCCTTCCATCCTCACTACAAAAATCATTCATAAATTGCGCCCCCCACTCTGCCTTTTCCTTTTATTGTTACAGTCTTTTAAGCTATTAGGTCTCCTCTTCCTTTCCGTTGTGTACCGACCTGTTCCTCTTAGTGCTGCGTTGTTGCTACTCTTCTATTTTATATACTTCTCCCATCTTTCACTCTCCCTCTTACTCTCCTCTCTCTCCCCTTCACTCCTCTCCTCCATCTCCCTACTATTTTCCTCTCTTTTCCTTTTTAATTCCTCATTACTTCGTTGCTCATTCTGTTTCCAATATCCTTTCATCCCTCTCCTCCTCTCCGCCATTTCACCCTTTCTCTTTCTACTATACTCTCTATACCTTCCCTCTTCATATTTTTTGCTGTCTCTGATATTATCATCTCCATCCTCCATATTTCCATTTACCTTTTCATTTCTTCTTCTTCCTTCTTTCTTCTCCCTCAGCACTACTCTGATACCTCCTCTGCTGCTGCTTTTACCGCTTACAGCTTCCCTCTTTCTCTCCTCACTTTGCTCCCTTAATTTTCCAATTCGTCCTAATCTTCTTTCCTTTTCCTCACTACTCTCTCTTTCCTCCCCTCAAGTTGTTTATTCAGTTCATTCTGCTCATCCCTTAGTTTAGCTAATCTTTCCTCCAAAATCTCTTCCTTCTGCCGTAGCAGCTCCTCTCCCCTCATTTCACTCTCTCTTTCACTATCCTCGTTTGTTCTCTTTACCGCCTCCCTTTCCTCTCCAGTTAAGTGATCCTCGTAATTTCAACAATATCTGTGCAGCTACCGCACTCATCGTTTCCTATCTCTACAGTCTGCTCTTCTCTCCTCCCGTCCCCCATTGGTATCTTTCCATGAGCACATATGGTGGAGGGCTGTATGCCGGGTTTGAGTATCTTCAGCCGCCCTTAACTGTCGCTTTTATTTCTCCTAATTCTCTTAAAGGGTTACAACCCTCCCCCTGTGTTTTCACTCCCGGTGTTTAAGGGTATCTCATTGCTCGGTTCTCCTTTTTATGTCAGCTTAATTTATCAACCTTTCCTCCCACCCAGTTTTTCATTCCCCATATTCTGTTGTTCCTTCACTCTCCTTTTCCCCATCCGTTCCTTCTTTCTTAATCTCCTTTTCTTCCGGTGTTTCCCCCATAGTGAACATTACATTTGGTCCTGGTCTAGGGACCCCTGGAACATCCCTCCATAGTTAAACACCTCCCATGGTTTGCCAACTTCTTCCCTTGTATGTATTGTTGCAGATGGTTTAATAGTGGAATGTTGGGGCATATTGGTCAAAGCTACCATTAGGGCGGCCATGGTGTCAACATTTTGTTGTCCGTCCCTGGGTCCACTCTATGCTGTACTTAATTAACTTCTCCTATGTGGTGGCAGTGTGGTGCATATATGTTGTAGTGGGGTAAGTGAGGGTATTCCCCACCCTCCCAACCCCCTCCCGTAATGAACATACTAGCGCACCCTTTCTTACCCTTCCCCTTGTGCTACCAGTTTGCAAACAAACCTTTTATTGCTTACCTTGCCCGCAAGTGTGTGGGACTTACGACAATCCTTTGACAATTTATGCAATGATAATAATCACAAAAAAAAAAAATTATAAACAAATATATTTATGATGTTATATATATTCCTTCCCCTACGGCCCCCTGCGGCGAAGCGCACGCAGCCCCTGCAGCTGCGTACCCCTTACGACGATCTTACACAGTCGTCCTTTTTCCCTGTTCTCCTCCCACCTTTACACTTGCCGTGGCCGGCGTTCTCCGTGCGCAGCCACGACCCCCTTCCCCTTCTCCTCTTTGATCCACTCGTTTATTGTTTATCTCCGTGTCCGCTCCTTTATCATGTTTCTCTTCCCCACCAATGTCAAACCAAAGCTTCTTGTGTTCACGATATCTTACTAAATCCCTACTGGTGACGTCACCTATTCTTCGAACTACTGGTATATTCGTGTTATTTTCTTAAATTCAAAATACACTTGCAATCTTACCCCGCTAACCCTACAGCTGTCTTCCTGTCTCTCCTGGAACAAGGTAATCTCATCAATACTATAACCGGACTGCGCACGCTGCGTCGCCTCGCGTGTGAATACGCCCCTCAACAGGAGGGCTTAACCAGCCAATTATCTTCCGTTTTGGGCAACTACGTAACTAGCCACCGCCCACAGGGAAACGTCATTACTATCGGAGTTTCTTGCTCGACAATAGGGAACCTCATCTACCTATCGAGTTTCTTGCTCGAACAATAGGGAACCTCATCTACTCATTGAATGATAAATGTCAAATCGTAGGAAACCACACACACCCACCCTCACACGTAGTCGCGATTTAGGCCAATCAGTTGTCTTTCGAGCGGCTGCACGTGATGTTTTCGTGCCCCGCCCCCCTCTTTCCCGCGTACGTTAGCTTTTGTTGCGAGCGGTCTGCACGTGTTGTTCTCGGTGCCCTGCCCCCCTCTTTCGCGTAACGTTAGCCGCTTCTCTCGCACGTCAATTTACTACCATTCATTCCATTTATCACTCACTCAATTTAAACCTTCAGCCCACCTTTTTACAATACCTCCCTCCTCCCTTATTTACTTCCGCCCCTCCTCACAATTTCGCATTGCTTGTTGTGCGGTGTCATGCTCACCAAGTTCCCTCGATTGCAGGGCCGCTCGACTGCGTGCAGCCCCTCCAAGCGGCTCGCCACCTCCCTCGTCTGGACCACGTCTGGACACTCGCCGACCGCGGGCGGGATACTTCTCAAACCGGCTCCCGAGGGCCAATATCCGGATTGCGCTGTCCGGTCCTCTCGCAGCTCCGCGATGGTCCTGTTAGTCCTCAGAAGGGGGCAACGGCAGAGGGGGCCGCCGCCGCCGGCCTCCCCGCAACGGGAGTGCCCTGGAGAATAAAAAATAAAAGTGCGATCTTAAACAGATCTCAGCAGTGCCCTCCAACTTGTCGGGGGGGAATTCTGCCGGGGTCGGCCGGGCCGTCCGCAGACCTCCGGGCAGGGAGGCCCCAACTCCTCCCGTGTATATCTCGGATCGAGACAGAGTATTGAGGCAACACACAGGGAGCAAGGCAACTTCTGTCGTTATTATGCAACGGCAGGGATGGGTCAAGGAGCGCACGCGTTCGTCCTGACACACACACAATAGTGGGGCTCGCAGGCCCTTTTACTACATTATGACGCGCTACTTGCGTCATTCCAAAAAGTTACACAAAGAACCTATCGCCACTCTTGATTGGTTGCTCGAGTGGTGGGGTTAGTATAGTACGCCTATAGAGAATGATATTAGTGGTTAAGGTGTAGTCAGGTGGTATATCTGGGTTGTCCCTACAATTAGATACATAAGAATTGTTACATGAAGACCCCTGAGGATTGGCTAACGTTACTGACGTCTGAGATAAGAACCTCATGTTCTGATTGGTGCATCCGTGAGCTCCCCAGCCTGGGACCACCGTTGTTCCCAGCACACGGTGCACCTGTGGTTGCAACAGTGTTTCAATATGGTACGTGCAGGCAATGTGAGGATTTATTCATAGGTGGGAGACTGACCGTTCCCACTGTAGCAGGTGTCCATTGAGCCTTTCAAGTGTGTCGGCCTGCGTCTCGTAGCGAGGTACCCAGACGCCTTTTCTCTCCTGGGTTTTGGCATCTCGTCAGGTTCGGCTTGGTCACGTGGGGAGGGACCGTGTTTTGAGCATAATTCTGCACAAATTAATATTGTTTTTCCACTGTATGTCTGGTTTAATTTGCAGATATGATTTTAACATTGGTACGTGGAGTGCGAGGTTGCAACATCGTGCCTTTGAAGATTTGTTTCTTGACTGTGGGTTTGCAACAGTACGACCTTGGCTGGTTGCTCCACTGGTTTCTTTCTGCAGGCTCAGCAACCTGACTTTTGCTTTGTTAATGTCCACGGGAACTCTTGCTTGGGCCTACTTGGGCCTGGGTGCACGAGTATCCATTTAGTGCATGGATGCTTTAGGTTATAGTGGCATACAGTTTCATGGCCAGTATCGTGTTTCCATTACATCTCTCATGATTGTAACGGGTTTCAAGAGAAGCGTGAGCAAGCGTTATAAATGAGCTCATGGTGCGTCTTGCGTTTCTGCATTCTGAAAGCCTATGTAAAAAATAATAAAGATGCACGTCCGTGAATAAGCCTGTCGCCTACGTCAGAGCACTGAGTATGTTCTTCGTGTAGATTGGTGTGGAATGTTCAGCGTGTATAATAGTTCAGCGGTGCTTCCCGTTATCTAGGTCGCATGGCATCTCTAACGATGTGTAGATTTCAGTCTAGTTGGTCCGTGCCCGCAGGTGTCGGCATGGCCAGTGCGGGCTGTTGGGCAGGCAGATGGACACATCCGTATGTTTCTGTACCAGGGTATTTGGTCATCTGGTAAATGGCAAACTCTTCTCGTGGCGGGTGTCTGGGCCGCGACCCTCTAGGCCAGCCGCGAGAGGTGAAGGACGGGAGTCTGGTTTTCCATTCTCCCACTTCAAAAACATGCAGTGTCAATCCACCATTTTGCATAGGCATTGCACAACTACACGACCTACAACTTATCATGGACACTCATGCATCCGACTTCACCTGAAACTGCTAGTTACAAGGATGGTCGGGAGAATGTATAGTGTGTCATGATAGCGCATCCACCATGTTGCAGTAGAAGGTAAACAGAAGAGTACCAGAGCTGAGATGTGAGTACAGTGAATATTCATCCACCAGATCATGGCCTATTAATGCAAGGGATAGGAACATGGTTGACTGTGAGGACAAGAGGTTTCTGGCTGGAGAATAGTGCTGTCATATGGTGGTGGTGAAAGGTTTTCACAACAAGCTAGTGCAAGTTTTCTTGAGGGTTCACAAGCAGGAGAACATTCAATCACCTGTGCAATGAGGCCTGGCTAGGTGTGTGTATTGTTAATGAGGATAGATGTTAGCTTGTACCCTTATCCCTTTTCTAAAAAAAAAAAACATTGTTAATTTTAGGATTAAATTGTTGCACACATTTAAGAAGAATATGTAGCACATTGGAATTGCACGACCTTACCTTAAGTTTGTTTAGGCATATTCCACCCGATCTGCATACTGAGGTTTTATAAACTGGTATCTATTCAAATGGACAAATTCCACCTAATCTTGCCCTTTTATATATCATATTTCATATATTTTCAATATTCCTATATTCGTTCCAAAACAATATTATATTACTTGGGTGAAGTATTACTCATTGGCACATTTTTGTATTTATCTGTATTGTTTTAGATACACTATATGTATCTATAAACTCCTGTATTAATACAAAATGAACTATTTGTATCTTGATGTACAGATTGTAGTTTCTATTTTGATTAATTCACCAATATATGGTATAACATATACACGTCGAATGGTTTATTTATTCTTAACTGGTGCAGCAGTGCATAGATGAAAATATATTTTGCCTTTTTGTATTTATTGATGAAATATTGACTTTTAGCTTATTAGTGTGTTTTTGCATGACGCATCATTGTTTTTGTTTCTGTATTTTTGTCACTTTTAAATTGTATGTAATATCATGCTTAATGGAGCTTAATCCATATAAAGCATATTGAATGGATTTGAATTTAAATGATTTGAAATTCAAGTGAGAGATCAGCACTGAGTTACATGCCAAGAGTTCTGACTGACTGACGGTTATGCCTATAAGGTAGGTCTATAAGTATTTGACTAGATGGACAAGGAACACATTTGGGGCCTGCCACTTTCATAAAACAAACTGTATTTAAGCTGTTTCGTTTGAGCTGGTTATCATACATTCAGATGACACAGCTGAATCAGCAGGACTAAAGGTGAATGCAAATCATGAAAAGTAGGGTATGGGGAGAGAGTACAATGAGCCTTGCGATACTCATCAGGAGAAAGTAGGGGTCAGAATAGGAAAGAGAAAGAAGTAACGATCTAGGATATGGGAGAAAGCAAGGAACAGATCCAGTAGAGTGCTTGGCTTATGCCACTGGAAGAGTAGTTTCATGAAAAAGAATGTGGTGGGTACACAGTTTTAAATGCTGCCAAATAGTCCAGTAGGATGAGGGTTCCAACATCTGATCATCAGGTAACATTTACATGTCAGGCGCAACACAAGTGATGACAGACTAATTTTGTCATGAGCGGTAAATCTGGTTTACCTGGTGTTCAGCAGGTTGTTATCCTCAATGGAGGTTAAGAATTGGTGTGCCACAGTACTTTTCAAGAGTTTGTCTTGGAAGGAAATTTTACAGAGTAGGCTGTATGTGTCTTCTAAATTACCCTTTAGTGAATTTTTACCTTACCAACAAACATAAAATTAACTCTCTCTTCTTGAATAAAACCAGACCCCCATGAACATCCCAAAGGTTTCAAACCTTTGGTTTCGGGAGATGACCTGGAATTGTTAACATAAATCCAAGATGCAAATACTCTTAAACTACCCCACCAGGCACCCACTTAAACATTACTTCAGATTTTTACCTCCCCAAAAGCACCTTCTACGACAAATCCCTCAGTCAAAAGGAATAATAAAATCCATAACGCCACCTACCTATAAAGAAACAAGTTCTCCACAAACAGAAAACACCCAATCAGATAGACACTCTCCTGTTAACCTATGATTTTGACCCTAAAGCAACATGTCCACCTTCTCCTACCATATCACCCGCTTGTTTTCCTTCTCTGTCACCTAACACTTACATATTTTCTCAGAAAGGGAGATCATCCCATTTCTAAACTTCCAGATGAGCCTTGTCAAGCATAGTCAAGTTTACCCTCTTGTATATCTAGCAGGTTCGATGTAAACGCTCTACTGGTGTAGGGAGGATGACTCTTTTCTTGAAAGATATCAGGCATGCTCTTCTTGTGAGGTGTACATTATGTACCATATGTGATATTGGAACAGAAAAAAAAGGCCAATAGTGGGTTTAAATGTTGTGAGTACTTCACTAGTTCCTCAAACAGTGATAATACTTCTTTCCAAAATATCAAAGCGTACTTACCTCCCCATCAGACATGCCAGTAGGACCCCAATTCCCCATAGCCCTTCCAACACTTGGAGCTCATGCTTGGGAACATCCTTGTCTTCCTCTGTGGTGGGCATTGCCACCTATGTAACTATTTAATTCCTTGCATTTACTAGTGGAAGGAGGGTGAATTCCTCCATACCCACCTGGAGAGTGACTGCCAAATCTAGCCAGGTATGTCTCTTCCTAGGAATTTATCTTTCTCCCGCTTCTTTCTAACACTATGTGGCTGTGTAGCCCTTTATTTTATAAATATATTATGTAGCTGTGAGACCACACTTATATAAGTGCCACAAGAATTCAGCTCCTTCTACAATTGAGTTTAGTCTCTACCAAGATTACCCAACTATTTAGGATTTATTATCACAATGTTCAGCTTTAAATAGGTCCCTGTCCAAGCTCCAAATGTTCATAGGTAATGTATTTGACTCATTTCCAAAGTTGCCCTGTCCTCACCAGTCCTGCCTCATGCCAAACCTGAAACTTCAAAGCCAAAAATAAGTTTCAAAAAATGTATAATGTGCTTCATGCTGGACTCCAGCTCTAAGCATAGAACCAGGAATTGAACCTGCGCTGTTAGGCACTGTCTTGATTTCAAGACCAGAACATTGACCCTGAGCTATCTTACCATCTAGAAAATGTCTTCCAGATTAGGTGTCCCAGGTAACAACAATAGGTGATGGCCATTTAGATAGTGTTTGAGTATCCCGTCTGTCCTGCCAGAGCTCTCACAGTACAAATAATACAGGATGAAATTGTACCCTCCAGTGTAGTGATTTAATTGGTCTCTCTCCCACCTAAATTAGGACAACACTTAATTTTTATCTGTATCCATTGTCTCTCAACATTGCTGTTCAAATGGTCTGTTATCACCATGAACTTGGCTGCTCTATAATATTGACAGAGCAGAGGGAAGAAATCCTCACCTTCCATATGCTCTCTTACCAGAATATCAAAAGACATCCTTGGTATCTTCCCATTCCAGAGAAACCTTAGTACAGCTATATGTACCTCCGAGACACAAGTCTAGAACCTTGATGGGCCAGATTAAGAATACCAACAATGAACTGGGCAATATATTAATGTTGATCATTACTAGCCTCTGCATCCATGTGTTTATCAGTCCCTACTACCCATTCAAATCCTTTGCAATCACTCTGGTAGTCTTTCCAGATATAACCTTTTTCTTTTCTCAAAACATGCTATCGCCTCCAACAGAGCTTGTATGAAAGGTCTTGGCTCCTCAAGTATAATAATGCATCCTCTAGAAACAAGATCAATTTAAATGTCCTGTGTACCCATATTGAATCCCTTCATTGCTTCATTCCTACGTGATTAGGCTGCCAGTGGCTTTATTCCCAGCACAAAGAACAAAGGTGAAAAAGGAGAGACCTGCTGTGTGCCCCTCCCCAGCTAGAAACTCTCAGAAATAAGCAGATTCAACACCACTCTAGTAACTGGGCAAGAGTAAAGCTTTAACTTCCATTGCATCCACCCCTTGTGAAATACTCTAATTTCCAAAACCTGAAATGGGAATCACCAGAAAACCCATTCAAACACCTTTTGTACATCCAATGATATTTAAATTGAGTTATCAGAATCCCCTCAAACCTGCATCATCACATTGATATGATATGATATTGCATTTATAAGGCACCTATACACAAGGGTTTCAAGGCGCGACGTGGCAAGGGAAGGGAAAGAGAGGGAGGACAAAACAACGATTTTACTAGGCCTTTTGACATTGTGATCACACAAGTGCAGGGGAGAGGAGAGGGGGAGAAGTGCCGGGGGGTGGGCAAGTGCCATACAAGGGATCACAAACAGATAGTGCAGCCAACAGGTGGCAATAAGTGCAGGTAAGGGGACTGTAGGGTTGCAGATACAGACCACAAGTGCAGGGGTTGCCAGAAGCCAGTGCATGAGTACAACTGGGTGGGCAGGGACCTGGGCCCGAGTTCAGAGGGTAACCAGGTTATCAGTGCAGTATCAGACAAGAGATCAGCAACGTAGAGAAAGAAAGAAGGCAGAAACAAAGAGGAAGGTCTTGAGGTGCTTCCGGAACCATAGGTGGTTCTGCTCAAGTTTCAGAGAGCCAAAGAGGCAGCGAGGCTTGTCCAGAGGGAGGCTCTAGCCGAAGAAAGAGATCTGCCCCCAGCCCAGAGAGCTCCAGAGCTATTGAGACAGTGAGTTTCTGGGGGAAGGTGATTTATAATGTTATATTCATTCCTGATCTCCTATGAATGATTCCAAGCTGGTCCCTGTTTATCATTTTAGGTGGGAATATGTTCAATATATCCACAGGGACCATAGTCAATATTTCGGCATCAATGTTAAGCAACGAGATTAGCCTATAAGAACTACAATCCTCAAGAAACCTGTCTTGCTCAGGCAGTACTGAAGTTATAGCTTTCAGAAATGTTGCCAGTGTGTCTCCCACTTCCAAGGTAGCATTAAAAACCCTTACCTAAAGGGGGAGGGAGGGACTTGTGTATACACTTCACATAAAACTAAAAAGTAAAGCTGTCGCTGCATGGAGCCTTTCCTGTCTTACTCTGCTTAATTGCTTCCCTCACTAGGATAGGTGAATCTAATACCCCTGCCTTATCGTTCTCAGTGTTGGGATACCTGCACTTTCCAAATACTCACACATCTCCTCCAAGGAAGCACTTTCATCATCCATGTAATATAAAATTGAGCAAATCTTTTGGCAATTTCCTGATGGTGCATCAATATATCCCCTCTTCGCATTTCATATTCTGAGAACTCCCTTCTCCTGCCCAGAACTTTAGGTCGATGAGCCAATAGTGTGTGTGTGCCTTATCACCTGTCCCATTATATGTTTCATGGAGATACCCCAATTTACTGAAAATCTGATTTTTTAGAAGAGCTCTCAACTCTTGATGCTTAGCCTGTATCTTCACCACCAGACCATCCCCCCTTCTCCTCCACTATGCAATTGACTTTCAATTAATTGATTCTCCTTCTTGATGCAGGCATCTATCAGACCTCGCTCTTTCCGTTTCCTTGAAACGACTGCAATCATAAATCCCCTGAAGGTGACTTTAGCCACTTCCCAAACCAAATGCACTGGCACCTCCCCAGTATCTCTATAATTCAGAAAACTGCGTTGCTTCTTCATGCATCCTTCCTGGATAAGTGTGTCTCATAAGCAATAGAACCCGAGCGGCGGGGGCATTACCGACTCAGGTGATGCCCCGGGACCCATAGGTAAGGACCCAAGCGAAGCGAGGGCCTTACCGAAGGCCCCAGGTCATTACCAGAGTTGGTAATGCCCCCGCTGCTCGGTTTCTATTGCTATTAGTATCCCGGCCCGCAAAATTTGCGTGACCGGTGTACTAAAAGCAATTTTTTTCTGTCCCGAAATTCTGTGGCGTTTCAATGCTGCAGCGTTTTGGGACAGAAAAAGAAAACGACCAAGAAAATGGCTGCCGCCATGGAAAGGGAAAACGGAGTCCGTTTTCCCTTTCCATGGTGGCCATTGGGAGCGTACGCGCTGGGAACACAAGTGTTCCCAGCGCGTCCGCTCCCGAAAAAGGATTAAAAAAAAGGTAAGTGGGGTTAGGAGGGCGGGAATGGTATGGGGGGAGAAAAAAAAAAAAGCACCTGCATCCCCGGCGGGGGACGAGGGAAGCCCCCAGCCGTGTGGAGGCGCAGAGCGGGGATGGCCCCGCTCCGAGTCTCCCCACGGCTGGAGGCTTTCCTCGTCCCCCGCCGGGGACGCATTATCGAGAAGGTAAGTTGGGGGGCGGGTGGGACGGAGGGAGGAAAAAAAAAAAAGACTTACCCGAGTCCCCGGCGGGGGGCGAAGGCAGCCTCTCAGCGCGGGGAGGCTCGGAGCGGGGATGGCCCTGCTTCAAGCCTCCTCATTGGCTGAGGGGCTGCCACGCCCCCCCACCGGGGACAAAAGCTGTGGAATCCCGACAGAGGGAATCCCGGCCGGGCAGGGACCTGGCGAGAGCCAATCAGAATGCTTGTTGCATTCTGATTGTCTCTCGCCGGGGTACTAATAAATAATATGCCATTGCACTTCCAGTGTTTCTCTCTTATAATGAGACCTTCAATAACCAGTGTCAACAAATCCATGTCATGACTGGTTCCATCTCATGGGCTGTATCCAGCACTCTGATATTAAGTGCTCTATCCCCACCTCCAACAAAACATGGTCTGTGTGTGTATATTTCTAATGGGGCTGTGACAAAAGTTAAAACACTTCTTCCTGGGACCCTTTTCCCTCCAAGCATTCACCCAGAAATGTTGTTCCAAATGCCACTATCGACCTCCCTTTCCAGCACCCTAGATGCACCTGCACTCAAGGATTGTCAGTCAACCAGGGGTGGGTGTCTCTTATCATGTTAAAATACCCTCCACAACCTTTCTCAAGACCTCTTTGTCGAAAGCAGCCTGACTCTGGTTTGGACAATTCATCAAGGTTAGTTTAAAGACCACATAACCAATCTTACCCTTCATCACAAGCAATCTGCTCTCCGGGCCCCTTTTTCACCTAGAGTCATGAAACAAAGTGATTTACAAATCAAAATCCCCCTCCTCCCTTCTTAACTCTACCGGAGGTCCAGAAAGCATGTCCTACTAGCCAACGTTTAATCATGCATTCACACTATTGTATTTAACCTTCGGAAAGAACATAAAGAAAACTTCATTTTGTGCAGATTCCCTAGCTATCAGGAACCTCTTGTTTAGAGATGTAATACTTTTCACATTTAAAATGGGGCTGTTTTTAAGGGACCCCTTCTTCTACTACCAAAGTATTAAACCAATATAATTCCCACACATTTCCGTTTTGTTGGAGAATTCTATGTCATGAAAGATTCTCTACCAGGGGCGGATTACTTCCTAAATATAAAAGTGTGTTCTGAAGCGGGTTTTACATAAATGAGTTTATGCCTGTTGGTTAGAGTACTAACATAGCTTCTCTGCCACCAGTGTGTTAACATTTAACGGATAACTCTAATCTAATTACAGTTTGTATGTGGGAATGAGGTGGTGAATGGCATCTAGGAGCAAGGAGTATGCCTGCGGTGATCTAACAAAATGGTTGTTTCTTAAAATTCACACACATTTTGAAACATGTGGAGGCAAAAACAATCAGCCATTCTCCAGATGTTATAGCCTGTGTTTTGATACCATTATGTTTTGCACACTTGATTCTAGAAGGAGAGAGAACATTTCTGCTAATAAAAAAGGTTGCATTGTTCACAATAAGACACCCCATGAAATGTGTTCCTGGGGAAAGGACAGGATGGAAAACTGTATCTGATCCTCACCAAACATGAAGGATGTGGAAGGTTTTTACTGTTCCAATAAGGAGCGAGAACAGAAAGAATGGCGAAAGGGGAACACTACAGAAAGTGTCACATTGGAGAGAAATCATGCTGATGTAAGGGTCATGTGCCGAGAAAGACAGTCCGAATGGTATGGAAAAATTATAGGGGATGAGACAAGAACCTAAGTGTTAAATGCAGTTTTAGGCAAGTTCTGTATTTGTTTTTCATTTGATTGTTGTGAGGCTTGGTGGTTTGGGCTTCTGTCAATTTGGTCTTTTGGATTTCGAAGGTGGTTCTTCTAATTTCGGTCATTGCATTTGTTGTTTCTTTTTCTGGTTTTGAACCTTCTAAGTTGTATTCGAGGGTTGAAGAACAAGATTTAGGGAGGGTCCACTTGTAACTGGTGGGGTTCCATGCACCTGGCAGCAAGCGAGGTAACAGAATTCTATTTCAGGACCAGTATTGTATTTTTGGAAGGAACATGGGGTTTGTCACCCTAAGTTACCTGGGGGCAACCATACGTGGACTCCCTGCTCACTTTGCTTAGAGAGGCACAGCTCCACCTCACTGATGAGGCCCAACAAGGCTGAAACATGAGTGTGGGGTTGCTGTTGGTGCTCTTGTTCAGAGAGGAAATTCCATAGCATTTCGGTGCTGGGCCGCCCATGTGGGCGGGACAAAGACTGATATGCAAATGGTTATTTCCCATCTGTGAAAGGTACAGTGAGCAAAAAGCAGATGGCTGTGAACTCTCAAAGCGGTTAATAACCACTGAACAGGTTATCATGCAGTGTTCTTTCGAGAGAGGGGCGCCTGCTACCTGTTTTGTATTTCAGGACCAGTGAAGGATATATAATGCAAACAATTTGATCAAAATTCAATGGTAAATTATTTCTCACAGATAGTAAATTATTCATGCACCATGTGTGTGATCAGGGATATGACATATTTTTGACAGACCAAAATGGTCATTTATTATGCAGTCAGACCACTGCATGGTGAATTTGACCATGTTCACTAAATTTAAAGTTTTCTTAAAGCAAGGCATGCAATTAAGCTCGCCTTTATATGCTTGTCCTTGATTCCCAACGCATAAAAACTGAAGATTAGGGCAACAAAGATATACACTTTTCTATGCTCTAAACAGAAACAAAACATAATGTTCGTATTATTTAGTGTGCTGAGGCAAAGCATTGAATGTTCTTGTTAAATCAATTTCATTATATTCTTCACATTATCATGCTTTGCTGAAAGGTTGGACTATTATAACGAGGAAATGAAAATGCACCATACGCTGAATCTATTGAACTTTTGTGTTTTATTCACATCAACATTGCTTTGTTTTCAGATGTGAGATCTCATTTAGTAAAAGAAGGGAGTGATACATTTCCCCACATATATATTTGCTGGAGAATGTCAGCATTTCTATGCTAGAGTGCATTGGTCAGAAGCAGTGAGGGTATCTTACCCATAGAGTACACTCTAGATCAAAGGTACAGAAAAGCACTGTGTGAGGCCCTCTGTCATGTATATTTTCTCATCTTGTCCCAGATTAACTGGGCTCCCGTGCAACTGGAAATATTGCTAAAAAAGAAACATGAGTGAGATTTGTTTTACGTATTTGAAGGAATAGATGGAGGTCACATTTTTCGCACTAGGAAAGTGGTCTTCCTCAAATCTGGAATCTTGGTGTAAACAATGGCAGGTGAAACTGATAAGGACTCATTCGATGATCTGTTCTGCACTGGAAGTTTACTGCTTAGCTGTTGATCACCAATTTTTAGACTTTTGATAGCAAACATCAGAAAGCTGGCCTAATCTGCCCAGGCTCACAACTCTGATTTCTCTTACATGATTTGATAACCTCAAGAGCACACTATTCAAAAGGTGACACACCAGAATGAATTCACGGGATTGCAGGAACGAATTTCACATTTGTAGAACAGGCTGACATTAGGAAAACATACTGGCATTAGACAAGGTTATGGCTGGAGAAGCTGAATTTGCACAATTGCAAAATCACTGATATATGCTACTGATGACGTCATCCCAAATATGTACAAGCCAATGATAGGTGTGTCTCTGAGTAGAGGGGAGCTCAGGGGCAACTAGAGGCCCAAGATGAACAGAGATAACACCACCTATGTCAAGTTCCAAAGATGAAATGTGAATTAAATGACACACGAAATAAGAGGAGCTTGAGGAATTTCAGATCTTGCACCAGTAAAACACCCTTTTGAGAAGCGATTGCACTAGTTTGGAACAATAGCTTGCAGAATTAACCTCTGAATGTGTTTAGAGTAATAACAGGTGTGCAAAGTACAAGGGACAGGGCACAGAAACATAGGCACAGTTTCGAGACTGCGACAGTTGTGTGACACAGGCAATTTTAAACAGGCTGAGTAGAAGCTCTTATAAACACACAACTTCATGAAACAAAGGACAATAATGACTTGAAAATGTAACCAATGAAAAAGATTCAATCATTGTGGCATCCTCTGCAATGGGCACAGTGCAACAAGTGCGAGCACTTTTGATCATGTTCTAACACACATGGGAAGCAGGTTAATACTTCGCCATCATACAGTCTACATCTGTGAGGGCTAAGCAGCAATGCTGCTTGACAGAGAGAATGAGAGCGCAGATGTCAGGAGGAAGAGATACATGCTGCCTCATGTTAAAGGAAGTTCAGAATGAGACCACAAAGAAACAGTGGGACTGCACACGTGATGTTAGACACCAGAGGCGAGTCCTACTCTGAAGAGGAGGTGGGCTTTTACAGGACCTCTGGGAACATGCAGAAAATCTAATGTGCAGTGTCCAATCTATGGACACTCGCGTCCCCTGCACACCTTAGTACTGATATATCAGCCGAAATGTTAGTTACAGTAAACAAAATTGAAGTCAATACAGAAAATGTCCAATTATACAAATTCCATTTGTATCTTCAAATGTTCTTTATTCTTTAGTATTCAAATAACAGCCAAAGGTTCTCAACGTGTTTCGGGGATATACTCACATTGTTCAGGAGCAAAAAACTGCAGATAAAAACATAGACAGGCCCAATATCTTATGTATGACTTTTCCTTATGTGAATATTACTACATATCACCATGATATTAGCTATACACCCCTTCTTAAATCCACGTGGTCAACATGCCAGGAGGTTTACAGACTGGACCCCTATGGTATACTGTGAGCATGTCCCAGGAGGATAGCTCAGCGGCAGCGTTCTCGACTTGTAAACAAGATGACACGGAGCAACACAGGGTCGATCCCTGGGTCCGCGCTTAGAAACCTCTGGGTATTAAGCGCGTTATAAATAACCTATCATATCATATCATGCCTCAAGAAATTATAAGTAGGTGTGGGAAACCAAACATCAGCACTAACATGTGCAGGCTCAAAGAGTGTCCATGGATTGGACCCCATACGTTTTATATTTTGTCACGGCTTCTATTAAACAATGTACTTTGTTGTTGATATTCTAACGATTGATAAGGTGTGCACTGATTGAGTTTATTATAACATGCAGAAAATCACGCACATGTAGATGACGCTGATGTCATGAAATCACTGAAAGAGATAGTGAAGACATTTACCAAGCATGATGACTATTCAGTGGAGGGAAATTTTGTCAAGGTACAACAGATTATTTGCACTTTATCAATATGAAGGGAGGCAATTATATACAATTCACTCGACGGATGCTATATTACCAACATGCTGTATTCTTTTGCAGTTTAGTTGAACAGAACATCAAGGGGTAAGTACAGGAAGGAGGTTAGGGACTATTTCTCACCATACCACACCCTTCAAGATATAAAGCCGGCAGCATATGCATTATTAGAAGGCCCAGAGGAACCCTGCATGGAATTCTTGCAGGGCCTATGACGAGCATTCTTGACATTTGATCTGGACGTAGATGCAGAATCTAGGAGCTTTAAAGTTGCATTTTGAATAGCTTACTCCCACAAATTGCGCACCTAGCCAGGAATTTCTCAAATTGAAGAAGTCTCCAATGGGTTATTAATCAAGCGACAAAGGTATGGTTATGGCACACCCAGAACCAAAAGGGAAGGAACACATAAATGCAATAAACAAGGAACAAAGCACTGGCCCCAAAGTAGCTCAATTTAGTCAGAGAAGAGTTTGGCGTTAGAAGCCGGAAAGAGGGAAGCCAGTCCCATTAGTTAGTAGAAACATGTAGCATGTGGAAGAGGAAAGACCAGCACCACCACGTAAACCCACTTTCCAGTCTTTTAGTTAAAGTAATTGGTCTACTATTATTGTGGCATTAACCTCAATGTAACAGATCCAAGGACGCCATAAGTCAGATGTCGCTTAGGCCTTACTATTTTCTGTGATCCCATAGTGGGGTTGTCCCCTATCAGAACGACCTCTGGTTAGAGAAAACAGGACCAAGAGTGTTAGGATTCACCTGGGACCTCAGAGGTTTTGGTGATGTTGGCCTTTGCAGGAACTGCATCCCTAACTGCATTGGATCCTACTCCTTTCAAGATGGTTCTGCAGTTGGATATCTTTTTTTCAAGTTGTCAATTTCCAGTTGTGGGTCACAGATGGTTCACTGCAAGCAAATCCAGACTTAAGGACGATGAGATGCTGTACCCTTTAGGCCTGATTAACATAAGTCTTCTTTTTCTGTGTTCTTGTTACGTACCTTGCTCTTTGAAGCTTCCATGTTTTGGTGGCTTCAGCCTTATGCCCTTGGTTGCCGCACTCCTGAAGTACCCCTGCATCTTTAAGTTCCACAGCCAGATTGATTCCTACCTTGGTTCGAACGCCTTGTCTCAAATCAAGACTTCAGGCTGCATTGTGAGTGAGCCAGTCCGGAAGCTTGTTGCCGGCACCTTTTCCAGAATGGCTCACTGTAGAGACTGGTAGGGGGTGGTCTGTACTTCTGCTCTCTATATGGTAGAGGGGAGGCACAGAAGTCCCCATCCTAGATTCTCTATTCGGTAGCTATGGTCGAGCAATCAAGGCCTAGCTTCTCAGGAGGTGATGCAGGCTGGTTCTTAAGTACAGTGTAGTCCCCAAGCCCTCACAAAGGAATGTCCACACACTGTATTGGTTAGAACACAGTCTTTATATAATCAATATTCAAGGTTATGTACACTTATCATAATAACTCACTTTGTACTTAGGAAAATCAACAATGGCAAATATATACAATTCTAAAGTGGTACCACCCTTTGTATTAGATCTCATTAAAGTGCATCAACAATACTGTAACAATGTCACACAGATCAATAGAGTGAAACCAGCAATAGAGAGAGGAGAGAAAATAAGATGGTTGAGCAATAGGCAGAATACTGGCCCCTACCACTAGACACAGTTCTGTGTGGAGATCCCCCCACCTGGGCACCTGTAAAATAAAGATATAGCACAAGCCCAGTCCATATATTGTTCTGCAAGTCTTATTCCCTCCTATAATGTTTTTACCCCCCAATGTACCTGGTGGAGTCGAGTTCTTCGAAGAGGCGTCGACAGATCCTTCTTGAGCGACCCCCTTTCAAGCGGGAGTCACGGATCGTCGAGAGGCGTCGAGAAGCGTCGAGGAACTCGGCGTTCGGCGGCGGGGAATCGATGGCCCTTCTTGAATGCCTTCCCTTTCAAGCGGGAGACACGGGGCGTCAAACGTCCGTCGAGGAACTCAGCGTTCGGCGTCGGGCAATCGACGGCCCTTCTTGAATGTCTTCCCTTTCAAGCGGGAGACACGGGGCGTCGAACGTCCGACAACAAACAGGGTAGAACGGCTTCGATGAAGCGGCAGCTTCGATCCAAGCGGTGCTCGTCGACGACGGAGTGTTGGCGTCCTGCAAGGCAGAGGCGTGCGGGGCACCTCGATGACAATTGTTCTGGACCGCAAAGATTGTGGAGACGGGGGCCCAGCAAGGGCGTCGAGTCGTTCGAGTCTTTGTGGTCTTCGGGTGGCGGGAAACCCACCGGTGGATTCTCCTCGGCGCGTTGGTCGTCCTCGACTTTCTCCGGCAGGACAAAGCGGTCGACGATGTGGGCGAGGGAGTCCTTCGATTCGAATGTTCTTAGGCAAAGGAGCGGGCGGCTCCGGTCGTCGGCGGCACGGCGTCAAGTGGTCCCCACGGCTGGGCAACACAACTTCGACGGGCCTCCAGCGGTTACACAAACCTGCGAACCCTGGTCGACAGCAATGGACATCGACAGCAGCGATGTCCGGGTGCTTCACTTCGATCTCCTCGGCAGTCCCGTCTCGGGTCGGCAGCCTTTCGAGGGTGTGACTTCCAGGGCGCTTCGGCGAAGATGGAGCGGTGCTCGATGGTCCATCGGAGCACGGGAAGAGGGCGCCTTACCAGGTCCTCTCTCGGGTCAGTCTTCGACGATTTCGGCAGCCTTCGGATCGGTCAAAGCAAATGCAGCAGCAAGTCTTCTTCTTCCAGCTGGACGTCGAAGATCAGCAGTTCCAGTTGCTCTTGAGTGGGGACTCAGCTTCTGAACGCTTCTGAACAATTACCAGTGGTGAGAGGTCCCCAGATATACTATTCTGTCTCTCATCCACACTGCTGGCACACACTCAGCAGCCAATCATACAGAAGGGCATTCATGCAGTCAGTCAGCCAATCAGGCACAAAGTGCATTCAGGCCACACTCCTCCCTTTCAGACACTCACAACAAGGAATGTGGATTGGGACAAGTACCCAGCCATTCAACACTACACACTGCATTCAGGCCAGTTTCGGGCAGGGCTGTCTCAGTCTTTGTCTCTCATGCCAGAAACCAGACAACCACAACAAGGAGTGTATATTGGTCACACACTCCATTCACCCAGGTCCCACCACAGGAGGTACCACACAATACAGTCACTGGGAAGGCTCCAGTCAGTCTAGCTGGCCTTCCAACAACACCATATATGGAACCTCCACCCAACAGCCAGTCAGGGGGAAGGGACAGAGTCAGGGCTTCCCAGGACTTTGGAAAACAAGGTAACAGGCAATAGAAAGCAAGAGGCCACAGGGGCCATCTTGTTTCCTATCAGGAATCAACTGATCCCAATGGCAGGGCCTGGGTATCCCAAAATGGAGGACACTCAGAGCACCTGTCACATTCAGCATAGTGCTGCCACCAGCCTATACCGTGCTCTGTGGGTCACACAGAGGTGCCCAAAACATACACTAGGGGCACAGGGTTGCACCCCTACCCATGGGTGCCATAAGTGTATCCCATGGGTCTGTTCACCAAACCAAAAGAGAGAGCTGCACTGCCAGGAGTCCCACATGGACTCCTGGGCAGAAAACATGACAGGACACACGATAAAAAGCAGTAAAGGACAAGGATTCAGAGGCCCTGTCCCTCTGATGCATTTCCAGCATCACACTCACTCCGTGTTTGCCAGTCAGGGCTCTGAACTACCAGCAGGCCACACCTGCCGGGAGTTCAGGCCCCTAGCGGCATGTTTTTCACTGAAGCACTGGCACCGTTACTATTGGACTCCATGGGAGTGGGAACTTACTGTATTGCTGCCCTTTGCGATATCCCAGAAGCATTAGGATGTCCTGCTATGGTAGCAGTAAAAAGTAGTTGACAGCAACCCACTGATAAAACCAGCGGGTTACCGCCTACCTCATTATGAGGGCCTTCGACTTGCTACTGACATCACTGCCAGCTTTTCTCTTCTGGGTTTTTGTGCAGAGGACTTTGGGAGTGACCAGTTTGTCAATTTATCTGCAGACACAGTGGCTTCCTCAGAAGGGCAGCAAATTCTTCAAATGCGTGTGCCTTAGCAGAATCAGGTGCACAAACCATCCATATACTGACACAGCCAAGAAGGATTCGGAACCCCAGTTGTTGGAAGCAGTCCAAACATTGACAGATAAAATTCTTACGTTTACAGCTAGAGAATGTGATACTTGATCAGATGATAATTGGATGGGATGGGGTTCATCTGGACCCACCTCTTGGGAGCCTCTTGTGTGAGAAGTTTGGCGGGGAGCTGAAAAGGGCTAATGAATACCTGATTGTCTGACATATTTTACCTTCAAGCATTGCAATTCGTCATCAATAGAATCAAAGTGAGCTTAAAGATTAGTCACATGACAAACATTGCATTGGCTTGGGTGACCCCCCAAGTCATATAACTTTCTAAAGGTATTACATGTATAGATATTGCGATTCTCACATGTTCTTATACTACTTTCCTTAGAATTTAATCGCATCTTATGATGTACATATATAGGGGTAGAAGCAGGCCTGAAACATAGGTTTTTATTGGTGCAACTTTACCATAACGCCCCTTTTCAAAGTTTTTTCATTGAATTTCATAGGTTTTTATTAGTGCAACTTAACCATAACGTCCCTTTAAAAAAGTTTTTTCATTGAATTTTCATCGTTTTTTTTTATTAGTCCAACTTAACCATAATGTCCCTTTAACAACTTTTTTTAGTGAATTTGATGGGTTTTTACCAGTGCTTGCTATTTTCCTACAACTTACTAATATCATACTTACCAAATATAACAATATTTGTGTCCAATTTACAAAGTGTCACCTCAAAACTGCCATTTCCCACCTTCTAGAATCATTTTTAACATGTCTATACACTTTTTACAATGATTTCAACTAGTTTTGCATCCGTAGATATCTACGAACATCTTACTTCATTGCGGACCTTCTGGACAGTGCCACATGACCATACGCTGGCACGCAGCATGATAACGTGTCTGAAACCCGTCCGCACTTCACAATAAGATCGTCCTTCGCTGATTGTTTGGAACTGCATTTTCTACTGATCTAGAAACTTTCAACTTCAAAATTTCCCTTGCACACCGCCTACACCTTTTTGTACGCATTATCCATTACCAATCTAGTACAGAGTACATACTTGGAAGAATTTTATCAAAACTGCCACCACCACTACCAACAGCTGGAGGACTTTCACATCAAAAAAAGCACACTACTTTCAAAGACAATGAAGAGGACCAAGAAGATGAGGTAGAGGAAGTGCAATTCACTTAGTGCAATTTTGGACTCAGTCGCAGACTACCTGGACAGTACTCCTACGGGACCACCTCCATGTGCCGCCACACCAAATCCAAGGACCGCAATGCTCTCAGAAAGGTTATTCCTTTCTCAGCAAGTAGTAAGCTGTCGTCCTCCACCTCATCTTCCTCAACAAATACTGTAACCACACAGCCTGATGTCTGCGGGCATTGGTGCATTATAAATAAGTAAATAAATAAATAAGGAGGGCTGCGGACCATTATCGTCCATTGCAGCCCCTGAAATGGGGGATAAAGGCCATTAGCACGCCTGGTTCCCAAAGCAGGAATGGAGGGATCAATAGGTGCAATCCAAATTGAAGAACAAATGTTATTTAGTAAACCAAAGACTTAGTTATTCCGGGTGCTGGGGAGGAATACAGGCCCTGACACGGGGCTTGTGGAAAACATGAAACAGAAAAAAGTGTCTAAATCTAAAGACACTCTGTCCCCTGCACACCATTAAAGGTGATACAGAATCAGTCAAGTATAATTATAATTTTTACTTCAAGAAAATAAATACATGTTTGTCAAAGCAGACAAGTTTAACAAAATGGTGACCAGAACACTTCTGGTTAACATTAGAATATGAAAACATACAAACACTTGAATAAGGCCATCGTGGGGCAAAGTAATCTTAGAGAAAACAGATGAATTAATTTTTAGAATAAAGAGAAATAGCCAAAAACAATATTCTTGCGATGTACTGAAGGGCTCTACGCGTTTCGGGGGACACCCCTTCTTCAGGAGCAAAGTGATCTGGAATTATATACATTAAAGAAACCATCAGTATCAGAAACTCAATGTCATGTTTACAGTATACACAGAGATGGAGAGATCCAAGGCATAACATTTACAGAATTTAACATAATTTGTGAAACAAGTAATTTAATGAACACAACAATCCACATGTATATAACTACAATAGTTTAGTTAGGATAAAAAAATGTAGACATAACCGTCAGACATCCCATAGGTGTGACTCCAAGAAAGAACATAATCAAGCCTCAAACGGTCACTAGAGTATAAAGGTATGCCAAAGTAAAATATACCTGATGAGCATAAAGGCAAAAGGCAGAAATGCTAAGTTCACAGCAGCGATAAATCAAAGGTCTGGTGGGATGAAAAGTCCAAATGTAGCTAGCGTATATATTTGCTAATTCCAGAAATGTAGTCAATACCCTGTTAAGGGACAGCAGAGATATATTAGTAAATGATATTGCATAGTTGACCTAAGGTTCAAGGAGTCCAAAGACAAATTATAATAACTAAATGTGATGCTTACCAATGGTTAGGGCCACGGTCACTAAGCCAATTATTGAACGATGTAGGGTCCCACTGGGACCATCGACTGAATGGTAAACAGATTCCCATATAAGTCCACTTTCACTGTGTATGGGACCCGTGAAATATCAATGCAGAACGGGTAAGAGCGAGTAAACCACTACATATAACGAGAAAAAGAGAAAGGAAAAAGATAAAGAAGCCATAGAATCAGTCTATTCATGTGACAAACCAACTTAATGCAATTCGGAGGGCATTTAAACAAGTCTAAGTTAACCCAACACAAAGGGAAAATACAAATAAACTCAGCTAATATTAACTCACGGGATAAAAAGACACGGATATAAATTGTCTATCCATCGAACTCACCGCAATGTAAGAAGAAAACTCTGACATTTACCACGGCTCCTACTAGCTATGCGTCTTCCAAAGAATGATGCTTTTTTTATCCTCTGTTAAAGATCATGTGACAAAGTCACGTGATCCAGAACGTTGATAACGTAGCGCTATAGAAAAAAGCTACCGTCACAGTGTAGCCTGTTTTATAGCCCACTGAGAAGGAACCCAGGGTGCTAAAACATAGATTTTTTTCCTATAGCAGGATGCCTGCAGCGTCCCGCTGTAAGAAGGAAGGGAAATCCTTTTCCAAAACAGCCTGTGGAATCAGAAAAAATACAATATTAAGGCTGTTACACCAAGCAAAGGAAAATACATCGACACAGGCTTGTAAAGATTCCCAGAATCTTTATTACAAAACTGAACAGTATTCAACAAAGTACACAAATAGCTATTTGGCCGTCAATACATCACAGAGACCACCAGCAGGGTTCAATGTGAGCAGTGAGCAGAATTTCCTAGCTGGACATCAGCGTATTTATACAGTTTGTTATAATGATGTCCAGCCTCTTACAAGTTAATTATACACTGGGCTAGGGTCGCGCCAGGTTCATTTCCTAATTTACATATCTCGTGCATGCGGTTTACTTTTAAATACATTTACTAACAGAAATTACTATTCTCTAATTTAATGTTACACTCTTTACATATTGCTTTAATACAGATCAAACAAATGTTTCGCATGTCGTATTTGGATTGCATTATTGTTCTTGTATACTTGTAGGTTAACATCGCCGATTCAAGTAATCCCCTGATCCCGAGGTCAACAAAGGACAAGGTCTACATGACCCTAACATGTAGCCTGCAGGCAGGTTGGACATTAACTCTCCTACAGAGGTTGAAGAGGTTAAGTAAGAACAAGAGAACACAGGTCGGCCATTTTAGGCCACAGGGTGACTTTGCACAATAAACTAAAATGGCGGTTCTAACCTAAAATGGAGGCTTGATTCACTTGAGGTCACGACCTTGTAATACGATTTTCCTCGCAAAGCGACTGGGCATAGGCCAACATATACAATGAGGACGAAACAATATTATATCAGTTCTAACAAACCCTCCTTTTGGCCTATGCCAAGCGCTAAACTACCTTCAATCACTTTGCGACTAACTCCACATTTCAACATCTATACATCCCAAATCATTGTCTGACATATCTATTGCCATTAGATCTGACACCAGAGTTTCTTTTAACACATACTCTTTGGAAACCTTCTCTGGGGCGTATATTTTATGCCCTAATACACTTGTTGCTTGCGCGCAACATCCCCCTAATACTGAGCATATACCAGGGAGACACTGTATACAACAACAAAGAAACAGAAAACTTCCCAAGATAATCAGCAGGGCCGAAAACAACTTCCATCCCCATGACCGTAGGAGGTCCCAAAACCATGCACTAAGTTCCCAGTTTCCCTCAGGAAATGTACTTCTGAACTAAGAACATGTAGATTTTGGATAGCCCTAAAGATCGTTGGAGAGGAGTCTGGTACGTAAACGCAGCAAGCGGACCCCACTAATTTACATACTCCTCCACGCTCTGCCAGAATGACATCTAATGCCATCCGGTTCTGAAGAGCTACTAATCTTATCGCTTTCTGTTCTAACGTCATATTATAGAGTATGTCAGTGGTCCGGTTGATGGTTCTCTCCAATACTCTCGCTAGTCCCCTGATATCTTCTGAATTCGTAATTTGCCCAAAAAATGGCACAAAGGATTTCATGATGTCCCCTAGAGTTTGCGCTGGAGTATCCCCTTTCACACCTCGTCGTGGACGAGTTTTCGAAATTTCTGCAGTACTGGCAATAAATACCCCAGGTAGTAGAATCCCTAAATAGCAGGTTCCTTGCCAATCCCTGGGCAACCATGGAAATGCCACATTACCGCAAACAAAATAGACAGGTTCGCCTACGTACAGAGGTCTGTTCTCACTAGTCAAATTCGCAACGTTGGCGCACTTTCTAAAATTACCCATTGACCGTGTTCCATTCCTCTGTATGCAGAAGGATACTGAATCGGGGCTATGGTTAACAGAATAAGATGGAGGCGTGGCATCCTTATTGCCTATAGGAGCCATTTTGAAAGAGATTAAAGACTGAAAAGGACGAGACAATCTATCAGAGGGCCTAACAGAAGCAACGTTTGGCTTACTTCTATTTGCAAAAAGCGAGCATCCAGGGCATCAAAACATGTTTTTCAAAACTATTTAAATTTGTACCATCAAAGTTCCCTGAGATGCTGTCATTCCATCGACCAAAGAATAGTGCTCTAAGAGAAGCGTAACAGGCAGTTGTCAAAGGTAAAGGATGAATATACCAACCTAGCCCTTATCCCCATGTTGCGGTAGATGTGAACAGATCCAGCAATTGGTCTTATTTAAAATTGCATGAGTGGCATTCATTATTAACAAAATGGTATTATTCTGATAGTTCCGTCTATGCGAAGAATCTCTAGGCGATAAGGTATGCAATTGCACGGACGGAGTGTGGAAAACAGATACATTTTCAACAGGTAAAAAGTCCTCTAGCGGATATGCTTCCTCCAGATACCATAACCCAAAACCAACAGTTACTAAAAATCCAGTAATTATCACAAAAGGAACAATATACTTTGGGGGTCCCCTTACATGCTTGATCATTGTCTCTGCTAGTCACATATTTATCTAAAAGTTCGGTACGAGCGGTAGCGGGTGCAGGCATTGTAGTCTTCAACCGAAAAAAACACCAATTGTTCGTTTGCTGGCGACTCCAGTCGCGCGTCTTCTTAATGTCTTTCCCACAACCCTTAGCCAACAGAATCTTCCCGTACAGTCGGGCCAAAAGACAAGCCCTCAATAGATTTTTCCAATCGCACAGTCAGACCATGCTGTACGTTTACTTCCTTGGACGCAAATTATATTTCCAGTTTCTGGTGAGGACAAAGTGTCGTCACTTCCTCCTGGAAGTGGCGAATGAACGGAAATGGGATCAGAAAAGGATTGATCCGGAAGTTCCACTGTTGGGGAGTGCGGAGACAAGATGGCCGTTTTGTCTGGCCTTGCGGATTCTGGAGCGGTCTCCGATTCTCCCTTGTTGGTTGTTGCTGTTTCAGGCACGCTAGTTACAGCAGTGGGAAGGGATTCTGTATCTTCTGTATCGTATGGCACGGGCTGTGGGATCCGTTTGGTGTGCGTCGCATGAATCCAGTTCTTACGACCCGCTACCCGCACAGCAGTCTGAGTGACTAGCAGGACTTGGTAGGGACCCCTCCACCGAGGTGCAAGGCAAGACGACCTCTCAAAAACCTTCGTGAGGATCCAGTCCCCCGGTCGTAGACTGTGACCAGGACCCTCGTAGCGTACAGGTAATGCCTCTCGCACCTGGTGATAAATTGAAAACAGATTTTTAGTCAACTGGTTACAGTAATCTGAAAGAAGCACATTTTCTATGTCCCGCAACAAGCGACTTTTGGCAAACCCCAAATATTAGCAGGTCTCCCCATTACCACCTCAAAGGGAGAGAGCCCAGTCTTAGTTTGAGGGGTTGTTCTCATCGACAGTAACACGATCGGTAAGGCGTCCGGCCATTTTAGCTTGGTGCCAGCACACGTCTTAGCGAGTTTGTTCTTTATAATGCCGTTATGCCTTTCCACTAATCCGGCACTTTGGGCATGTCTGGCCGAATGGAACCGTTTATCAATCTGTAATCCTTTGCAAATTTGTAGGATTACAGTAGCGATAAAGTGTGGCCCATTATCCGACCAGATGACTCTCGGCAGCCCGAACCTAGGAAAAAACTCTTTCAACAGAGTTTTTGAGGTGGTTATGGCCGTTGCATCTCTAACCGGGAAAGTCTCAACCCACTTACTAAAGGCACAAATGACAACCAACACATATTTAAGATTGTTACAATGTTCCATTTCAATAAAATCAAAGTGAATAACCTCAAACGGAACAGAAGGTGGAGCGAAACTTCCTCTAGGAGTCGAGGTACCTTTTCCTACATTGTGCTGCAAGCAGACCATGCACCCTTGGACAAAGCGCTCCGCAGTTTTGAAAAATCTTATCATTGGCCCATACACTGTGTAGCATTTTAGTCAATTTACGCGCACAAACATGTGTCGGACCATGAGCCATAATAACCATCATTGTAATGTAGGCGTCAGGGAGTAACCATTTTCCTTCAATATTGTCTACCCAACACCCATCGTCATCCAATCTCCCTGCACCCTCGATCCATCTCTTAGTTTCCTCTATGGTAGCATCTGCTTGAATGTCTTTTACAGCATCAATACTTTCACCCAAAGTGCAAACGTTTACAATTTCTTTTACAGCATACATTTCTGAACTGAAATCAGTGGCAGTTTGTTTAGCTATCTGATCGGCGAAAGCATTCCCTTTTCCTACATCATCTGTAACCTTTTGATGTGCTGAACATTTTATAATAGCTAACTGAACAGGGAGTGCGAGTGCTGAAAGTAATCGCACTATTAAAGTGCCATGCTGAATTTTCGTTCCGTGCGAGGTCAAGAAACCTTGTTCTTTCCAAAGTCTACCGAAATTGTGGACCACCCCAAAAGCATACTGACTATCGGTATATATATTTACTGTAAGCCCTTCAGAAAGTTCACAAGCTCGAGTTAACGCTATAATTTCTGCGGCCTGCGCGGAATTATGCATAATTCTTTTGGTTTCCACAATCGTGTTTAAAGTAGTGACGGCATAAGCAGCCGTGGATGTACCGTCTGGAAGTTTAAAACAAGAGCCATCACAAAATAGCTCTCCTTGTGGGCTATTCAAAGGCGTGTCTTTCAGATCGATTCTGCCTTTAGTCTCTTGTTCTGTCATATAAAGGCAATCGTGTGACGTATCGTCACCATCAACAGTATCTTGCGAGACAGGTAAAGTTCAGCCGGATTTAATACACAACACCTCTGAATTTGAATGTGGGGGCAAACAAGATTAGTTCATATCTTGTCAATCGTGCAGAAGTGAGGTGTTGCGTTTGAGTTCTATTCAATAAAATATCTACAGAGTGAGGTACCATTAGGGTTAACGCATGACCCAGGACCATTCCCTCACTCTGTTTTACAGACGCAGCAGCAGCAGCAACAGCACGCAAACATCTTGGCAAAGCGCATGCTACAGGATCAAGGGGCGGAGGAATAGTAACCGCACGGCCTATTCTTCCCTCCATGCTCCTGCGTTAATACAGCCAAAGCACATCCATCACGTTCATGCACAAACAATACAAAGGCCTTGTCATAATTCGGAGTTCCTAAAAACCGGCGCTGAACACAGCGCGGATTTGAGCAAATCAAATGCTGTCTGGTGTTCCAAAGTCCATGGCAATGGCAAAGAAATGCCCTTCTTTGTCAAAGCCAGCATTGGTTTAATCGTTAACGAAAAGTTAGGGATCCACAATCTACAGTAAGAAGCCATACCTATCAGGGCTCTAACTTCCTTCTGCGTATTTGGGACAGACATGCCAGAAATAGTCTTTATTCGTTCAGGTGTCAACCGTCTTCCCTCCTTTGACAGGAGGTAGCCTAAATCGGCGACCTCCTGACAACAATATTGGAATTTTTTAAGTGAAGCTTTGTGGCCATGTTTCGCTAGATGACAAAGCAACAACACGGTGCCTTCTTTACAGGCGCTCTCAGAATCAGCAGCCAAGAGGAGGTCATCTACATACTGTAGTAACGTGCAAGTAGTAGGCAACTCGAGAGTATCGAGCTGCTCTTTCAATGCCCTACTATAAATACTTGGACTCTCAGTGTACCCTTGTGGTGCACGAGTGAATGTGAACGAGCGTCCACCTAGGGTAAACGCGAACAAATACCTGCTATCCTTGTGTATGGGAATACTGAAAAACGCGTTTTTAAGATCAACAACGCTAAAATGAGTGGCAGAAGCCGGAATCATGGTTAGTATCGTTGTAACATCAGGTACAATAGGAAATTGAGGAGCCACAATTTTGTTAATAGCACGTAAATCAATTATAAAACGAAAGGGAATCGCATTATCACCTTTTTTGTATACTGGCAAAATGGGCTGTTACATAGGCTACCCGTAATCTCCTCAATTACTCCACGATGTACAAAATCAGAAACTATACATTTCAAAGCCTGTTCGCCTTCAACTGAGATCTTATATTGCGGGATGCGAGGCAATTTTACTCCATGTTTCAGAATAATTTTAACAGGTTCAATTTGAAGAATGCCCACATCATTATCATCAATTGCCCATAAGCATTCTGGAACATTACTGAATTCTGGCGGTAAAGGTCGAGTCAAAAACTGAGAGGCGAGTGATTGCTGAGGTGAAATTGTTAACCGAACTCCGTCCGGAGAACAATGTATTACTGCATGCAATGCCTTCAACAAATTTAGCCCCAGCAAGTTCTCCCCACAGTTTGTGGTAAGTAGAAATGGACACTGTTCCGTGAAGGGACCCAGTGTTATCGGTACCGGCAAAGAGACCGGACAAACTACAGGTGTGCCTGAAAACCCTACGGAAACGTTGGACTGCCCTGACAGGGGAATATTTGGAACCCGTGAATGATCAATGGAACATTTCTGTGCTCCCGTATCTACTAAAAATAGATGCTTCCTATTTCCCACCGCCATCTCAACGTAGGGGCCTTTCTGATGAACGGGAATAGGCGTAGGTTCCAAATCCTGCTTCGGGCAATCCTAGCGAAACAGAATATTATCAAAAGGAGTACGCGGCAGAAGGGTGATCAAAAATGTTTCTATTATCCACATTCGAAACTTGCTTATCTTGTGAAGGAGGTTGCTGTGATTCTGGTGCAAACTGACCTCTGCCAGGGCCCCCTGCACCTGGGCGACCTCTGGATCGTCTACCCATGTTCCCAAATGACCTTTGCTGCAAGGTCGGACATTGTGCGCGCCAGTGGCCTTCCTGCCGGCAATAGGCACACTGGTTAATGGTTACCGGAGCCAAGGCGCACTTCCCTGTGGAATGTACTGACCTCTAAATTGATTACCCCTCTAGGGCTTCTAACAATCTGTTGTAATAGAGACTTTTGTTTTCAGGTCACCCTTTTTTTCTCAAGTTTTTCCTTTTCATTATTTACACGATTTTCATAGTACTGAGCCATATGCAGTACTTCTGATGAGACTTGCCTGCCAAGCGCTTTCAGAAGACATAATCTGTAACTGGATGTCAGGCAGCAATCAGCGTACAAATTTGTCGACAAACAGCCTTTCCCTGACTCTGTGCCTAAGTCTTGTCCACTGAAATCTGAAAATACCTGCTCGAACCGATTGAAGAAATCGGTAGCACCCTCAGACTTTCCTTGGACACAGGCCGTAAGCTTGTCCCAAATGATTCTTTTTTCAGGAACTATAGTTTTCAATTTTACAATAATCCTATCAGGCAAGGTTAATATCACTTGAGGCGGTCGTTCGCCAGCTGGTCTTTCTCTATCTAGCCTAACCATGTTATCCCATGTATCTCCCAACCCAGGTATGTCATCTATAGTCCTAATCTGTTTCCACAAATCGACTGGCAGGAGTACGGGAAATAATAGGTCAATATCACTTAAAGTGAATACCAACGACTGTAAGACCGACTCTATTTCTTTATAGAACCCGGTCGGATTCTTTCTTATATCGGGAATAGATTGCTTTATGGTGTTCACTTCCTGTCTTGAAAACGGGACGTGAACAAACTGCAATACATAATGTGCAGGAATGTCCACAGCGACTATAACTCGTGTAGCATCGGCCGCAATCTCAACTTTCGGGACAAATGTCGGAGGGACCTCTCTCATAGGCAACTGAGAAGTAGGCAGCTCCGAACGCTTACTAAGCAACAGAGCCAAATCAAGCGCTAGGGCAGTCGAAGAAGTATCAATCGAAAAAGCTCTCTTATAAACACTCAACAATTCTGCGGGACAACAAATCTTTCTTTTTACACACTCATTCTGCAGGTACTCTACCATCACCTGTATCACCTTCTTTTGCATTTCTAACGTATACTGACTATATGTGTCATATACTTCATCTGGAGTTATCGACATATCCGAAATCCATCTTATCGCATCCTTTATACAAATTCGCGCTTCCTCACCTTTTAATTCACGGCGAGGAGAAAACCGTTTCTGTAAGTACATAATACCTAAACTACCACCATCTACTTCCTCATTCTGTAACCCTTCCAACTCCTTCCTATACTCAAAAATCCTCTCAACATGCTCATATACCTTCTCCGCAGTATCTCTGGACAACGCTAAGGCGTTCAAATCCGTAACCCTTGTGGGAAATCTACATCGTTTAATCTATTCCACATTATACTCAAATGAGTCCCTAATCCTTCAATAAAAACATTTTTCTCAGGAATACCTTTTAAATTTTCGAGTGTGGAAAAAAACATCAGCTTGTTCACCCTTCTCCATACAATGTTTAGCCCAAGCAATCAATTCATTCTTTTTGTCTGGGGACACAGTATTACGAGTCACAACCCTTGGTCTCGCTCCCTGGTCTACTACAAGCGATGCAGAATCACTTGGAAGAGGAAGAGTAGGCACATTCTGAATATCAACAGGTGGAGGCAAGGGGCAGGCAAAGGAGCGACGGCTGGAAGAACAACAGGAAGAACAGCAGGGAGGACCGGAGGAACTATAGGAGGGGGAATAACAACGGGAAGGGGCAAAGCACCAGGAGGAGGGACGTACGGAGGTGGCGCGGAGGCATCGGGCCTTCGTTCATGCAAAAGTTTATTAATCAATTCATCTGACGTATGAAAATCTTTTGAAGGGTAGATTTTCTGAATGCCTAATTGAAACGCCCTGTCCGTGTTCCTAACTGACTCCAATTGTTTATTTTGATCATATAACCGTGCCTTTTCGACACTTGTCATATGTCTACGCATATGTTTCTCTCTACTCTTTTGTTGCTGCAAAGCTTCTGTTTTCCAACTATGCAATGCGTCAAATGCTGCAGGTCTAGCCTTTTTCTTTACTAATACAGACTCTAAATATTCTATACGAGGGATTTCAAAACTACCATTGGTTGGCCACCGAAGATTAGAATTATGTCTGGTCTGTCTGTGCCAAATGTCATTAAATGCTATACTACCAAAGCCTTTCTTACAGTACATAGTACATGCCGGCGACCCCTCCTGTGGTGCGGGACGGCTATCTTCCAAAGATTGTCTGTCGCTGCGGAATAATGCCCTAAAGCAGGCAGACAATTTCCCAGGCATATCAAAGTTCTGGTGTTACCTGGTTAAATAATTGTGCTCGCGAGTACAATGCTCCAAATTCAAATTGTCAGGGTTAAATTAAGAATCGGGACACGATTCACCTGACCAAAGGACTGGGAGGCCCGATCGGGTTACTAAGGACAATGCTAAGGACCCACGTGTCTGGTGATTTTCGGCAAATTTACCCACCTCGATATATGGACCCTCGTCAAGACGTCGTCTCGGGCTACAGCTCACCGTTCAGGGATCGGATCGTGCAGTTTCCTCAAGGAATTCACTTCTCGTCTAGAGTGGCCGTTTCTGTTGGCACCGTCCGATCCCGGTCCGATAGCCGAGCCAACCTTCAACGAGACGAAGTCAATCTTGAGGGTCCCTATTCGGGCGCCATCTGTGGAATCAAAAAAATACAATATTAAGGCTGTTACACCAAGCAAAGGAAAATACACCGACACAGGCTTGTAAAGATTCCCAGAATCTTTATTACAAAACTGAACAGTATTCAACAAAGTACACAAATAGCTATTTGGCCGTCAATACATCACAGAGACCACCAGCAGGGTTCAATGTGAGCAGTGAGCAGAATTTGCTAGCTGGACATCAGCGTATTTATACAGTTTGTTATAATGATGTCCAGCCTCTTACAAGTTAATTATACACTGGGCTAGGGTCGCGCCAGGTTCATTTCCTAATTTACATATCTCGTGCATGCGGTTTACTTTTAAATACATTTACTAACAGACATTATTATTCTCTAATTTAACGTTACACTCTTTACATATTGCTTTAATACAGATCAAACAAATGTTTCGCATGTCGTATTTGGATAGCATTATTGTTCTTGTATACTTGTAGGTTAACATTGCTAATTCAAGTAATCCCCTGATCCCGAGGTCAACAAAGGACAAGGTCTACATGACCCTAACATGTAGCCTGAAGGCAGGTTGGACATTAACCCTCCTACAGAGGTTGAAGAGGTTAAAGCAAGAACAAGAGCACACGAGACGGCCATTTTAGACTACAGGGTGACTTTGTATAATAAACTAAAATGGCGGTTCTAACCTAAAATGGAGGCTCGATTCACTTGAGGTCACAACCTTGTAGTACGGATTTCCTCGCAAAGCGACTGGTTATAGGCCTATATATACTATGAGGACGAAACAATATTATATCAGTTCTAACAAGCCAACATGGAAAGAGAAGGCGGGGCTCCATACACAGCCCCTCTTCCCTTGCCATGGCAGCCCGCAAATCCCTATGAACATATTACCACAAGCACTTTTTTTTTCCCTTTCAAACCAATCCTACCTTCGAATATCTTTACCACATAGCCGGTCCCAGGTAGACATAGCCACTTTAACACCATTTTTCGTCCGTAGCGGTCATGGCCAGTAGCCAGATTAACCGTGTCATAACCTTATGTATGACCCAGACATTCTGGCTACTGCCCACGGTCTCAAGCTCTCGTAAGAATACGTGAAGGAAGCAAATTAAAACAAAGAAGCATAGTAAATAAACATAAGTTGCAATCAATGGTGTACTGAATATAACTCATTGGTTCAAGGTAAGGAAAATATTGCCCCGCGTACTCATATATAGATTTCTTTCCATGAAGATAATCCACAATGTTTGCTCTGTCCCAAGCATACGCTTGGTCATAAGGGCTTTGGTAGCAATGCTAACATTGGGAAATCCATGCATAGGCCAACCAATCGGATCATGGAATTCCAGCCATGACAAATACAGGGCCATTATCAGTCAGACACCAACTTAATAATGTCTTATCAAATACATGATTCTTTTTATTTTGATTACGGTTGGCAACAAGACAAGCCCAAGTTCCTTGCATATTGCTTGAATAGGAAGTGGTTGTGGTAGCCCAAATTGTGCCTCCACAATTTTTCTTCTGCCACCTTCAGCCATTTGAGCTGTGCATCAGAAAACATCTCCAGCCTGTATAGAATGACAATGCTGTTTTTATATATAACAATCATACCCTCAACCGAATGCCCACCGTTAGCCTGTACATAGGATTTGATCAGTCCAAATCCACTCAATACCTTAGTGACAATTTGATAATGTTGTAGCTTTGAAGATAGCAACGGTGTAATTAATGTTCCATCAAAGTATCTTCATGCTTCCAGGTAAAATTTGAATTCACCATTTGCTGCCCACGGCCATGATCCTAGATTTAAAGCAATTTATTTTTAAATTATTCTCTTTAGAATACCCTGCAAGGGACACAAGACAGTGCTGGAGGTCAATAGGAGTTTTCTCAAGTGGCACAATGTCATCTGCATATGACAGCCAGGTTATCAGGGAATAAGGCTGTTACAGCCCTCCAGAGCGACTTTCATTTCAGCCATGTTTAAATTAAATAACAGTGGGGCTAACATACAGCCCTGCTTAAACCCATCTGCATTAGGCACATATTGTTTAAGCTCTCCCTGCTGATTAGCCTTACTGCAACTGCCTTTCCAGAGCAAAACTGTAATATCAAATTGAGCAGGCCTGGACATACACCCAAAATGAGCTAGCTTCTCCCAAAGCCTATCTCGTGCCACTCTGTCGAATGCCTCTGAATAGTCAGTAAGTACTATAGAGAGTGAAGTAGCAGAGCTTATCGTATTGCAGATTAGTAGCTCAAGTGTCCATATAGTATGTAGCATGCACATGCCTTTTACAAATCCAGTCTTCTGCAGCACATATTCAATCCTGTTGTTGGAATCGTACAATGCCTTTATTTGGCCGTTTTGATAAATGTTTTGTTGACCTGAACATAAATAAACAGCCAAGGGGGGTCTTCTGCTGGATCCTTGACCATTTTGGAGTATATTACATGTTTCAAACAATTAACTGAATAGACCAAAGAGCCAGAAGAATCTCATTTTACTTTTCTTTTAGAAAAGGGCACACAGATGACTTAAAGGACGAGCATGCTCATGTCCCCAGCCCACTTCTATTTAGGATTTGGGTACTATGGCCCTACAATTGGATTGCCAGTTATCGAAACAAAGAATTAAGAAAAGACACACTAATGCCCCTCCATCACCCTTGACTAATGACTACCAAGTCAGAAAGACCTCCCATTCATGCTGAAATTAGCAATGTAGATCCTTGACCTATACAATTAGGTGGTACATGGGCCTCTTATTGCCAGAAGAAAGAAACTGCAGCAGAACCAAAGAGCTCTGCTTGTATTGCGGAATGAAAGGACATTTAGTGAAGGAACGCCCCCTTACACATAGGAAGAAGTTGGAAATGGACTCTGCCAGTCCTAACAGGAACCATGTCTGTGGAATATACAAAGAGTTCCCACATCACATAACAGCCAGATAAAAAATCAGGAAAACCCCAAAACCCTCACTGTTTGTGACCATTCACTTATGGTGGATTCTGGTGAGGCAGGCAATTTTATTGATGATAACGGGGACAAAGGATTTGGTCTGCCAAGATGCAGATAAGAGGTTGTAATAGCGATTGAAGGAGTTGATGGCCAACTTTTGTTGTTTCGAAGAGATGCAACCGATAAGCAAAAGAATTGCCGAAAACGTGGATACCATAGCCTTTCACATCATCTGGACAGCGCATGTCCCAGTCATTCTAAGAATGACATGGCGCAAGAGTCATACTCCCTTTGTAAACTGGGATGCAAGCTCAATATTCTTAGCCTCTGAGTTCTGTATGCAAAATACTAATTTTGAAGAATGTATGCAACATTGTCTTTTCAGACCATGACGATAGCTTCCGGGCTCCTCCAGTGTCACATCCATTGCCTCCATGCCTGTTAAGTATCATGAATATGCTGATGTGTTTAGTGACAACCAGGAAAGGCTTCTTCCTCTGCATCGCCCTTATGACTATGCCATTGAAATACAATATGATGTTGTAGTACCAATTGGAAGAATGTTTATTCTGTCTATGGCTGCAAAGAAGAAGCCTTAAGTGAATATCTGCAAATCAATCTTAACAACAGGCCTATCTCTGAATCTATGCCCCACCTTGGGCTTTGTTCTTTTTTGTCCCAGCGAAAGATTGTTTACATTTTCTCCATGCCTGGACTACAGAGGGTTAAATCACATAACCTTCAATGACAAGTACCAGTTGCCTCTCATTCCCGATATTTTAGAAGTCCTTAGAGAGGCATGTGTTCCGGTAATGCATGAATCATGTTTTCAGTAACCTATTATTTCATAGTATAAAAGTCTATTTAGATGTCCTCTTGCTTTGTTTTTTCTTCAGAGCTTGAACACACCTCACATGTAAAATAATTATTTGGGGACTATGTGAAAACTACTATTTGCAAAGCAAGCTGGAGAAGTGTCCTTTTGATAAATCATCTGTTTCTTATCTCAGATATATTCTTTCCCCAAAAGGCATAGCGATGGACCCAGCTCCATCACATCTTTGCCAGGACCAAAACACATCAAGGAGGTTCAAGACTTCCTAAAACTATCTAATTTCTATGTTAAATTAATTCCTAATGTTTCCCAGATTACAGCACCCATCACTGATAACCAGAAAAGGGAAAGCCCTTTTTACCTGGACAACAAAGATATGTTGGGATCTGAAGATACTGTTTGTTTTGGCGCCTATTCTTTGTCATCCAGACACTGCAAAACCATTTATCATGGAAATGGATGCTTCAGATCATGCTATAGGCGCTGTGTTAATGCAGCCAGCTGAAGATGGCAGGGAACACTTGGTGGCCTACTTATCCTATAAAGATTCTGCCTATGATTGCCACTACTCAGTGCTAGAGAAAGAACTGCTAGTGGTAAAACAAGCCTTTTGAAGCTGGCGACACTTGCTTTTGGGGGCCGCCGATGTAGTTGAGTTGAGAACCTATCACCGTAATCCCGAAGAACTCAACCATATGGAATGTAAAAATAGTCATCAATCCAGGTAGGCTTATTTGTTTCCTCCAATACAACTTTCAAAGTTCATACATTGCAGGTTCAGAAAATAAATTAGCGGAAGCTTTGTCTCAACGTGGACCCCATGTTTCTATGATATATTCAGAGTACATTGCTCCATCACACAAGGTTGTGGTGTCAGCATGTATCTTTCTCACCAGCGTCCACCAGGTAAAAGCAGAATTTCCCCAGCAGCACAATAACAACCACAATAAATCATTTCCATTGAGGAAGAGACAGGACTTTCTGTTTTTTTTTTATAGAATTGCCTATTCATTCCCACTACTCAGCTTCAGGAACAAGCATTACATCTCTACCATGACAGTTCTATAGCAAGGCACAAAGTGATTCTTCCCACTCAGCTTCTTCTTGGCAGTTATTTTTGGTGGCTGTTGGTGTCACTAATGTGTGCTGAATGTGGCCAGGCCAAGAAACTTGGGAAATTTCCTTACAGGAAGGTAAAGCCAATTACTATCCCTCATGTGCCTTGGCAAGTAATTTCAACCAACTTCCTAGTGGAGGCTCTTCCACTATCATGGTCATGGTGGACAATTTCGCCAGGATGGTCCATTTTGCTGCCCTTCCCAAGTTGCCTGATCTTTCTAAGTTGCCCTCTGTGAATGAGATGAGCAGAGGTGTCTATGTGACGTGTTTCGCCTACATGGATTACCTGAAAAGATCATATCAGATAGAAGAACCCAGTATACCTCCAAGTTTTGTTTCTATCTGTTAAAAATCGACAGGCAATGTCTTAAGGTGTTCAATCTCAGTCAAATGGGCCAATTGAATATTTGAATCAATCCTAGGAGCAGTATTTGCAGGTCATTGCTTCCGCTACTGCTCATGTCTGGGAGAACCTATTAACTACAACAGAGTTTTGCTACAGCAATACCCTGCATTATACTTTTGTTGTGCTTATGGACTGCATCCTAAGGCATTTACACTCGCATTTACACGCGCATTTACACTCGCAACTCCACATTTCTGTACCTTCATTGAAGACTCACATTCGGGCACTCAAAGATACCCAACAATAGGTGGTCAAAATCATGACAGAAATGCAGAGAATGATGAAGCTCCAGGAATACAGGAAAAAGTCTTGCCATTCTGCCATTTAGCATGGGGGACAAAGTTTGGTTTTCTGCCACATATCTGCCTAAACATGTGATACCTTCTGAATTGACACCTAAATACTTTGTTCCATCTTGCATCCACAAACAAGTTAATCCGGTAGCCTTTCAACTTCAACTACCAGTAGACTAAAAGCACATACATCCAGTTTTTCATGCCTCATATTGAAACCTTATGTTAGACGTAGGAGGACAGCAGATCGGCATCCTCCTTAACAAATACGGATCCATGTACAGTAGGAATATGAAGTACATGCCATTTGTGATTCACTATCAGATGTGCAATTCCTGATTGATTGGGCCGGCTACTATCAGTATGACTGGAATGAGGAACTGGCTTCTACTCTGCATGCCCCTCGCTTGATCAGGATGTTTTTCTGGATCCATCTGCATAAACTGGGTGCCCCTTGGCCTATGAGGGTGCATACTGTTAGGAATCATCTGGGATGTAAGCTATTTTGCTGACCATGGCCTTTGCTGGGACACCATCACTGACTGCATTGGATCTTACCTCTTTCAAGATGGCGCCGCTATTGGATTGCATCTTTCAAGATGACCATTTCTGGTTTCTGGTCAGGGGTGCAGAGCCAGTTCACTGAAATGGATTCCAGACTTAAGGAAAAAGAGACTCTGGACTCACATGCTTCATTAGCTTAAGTCTTTGCTTGGTGTGTTGTTGCTACTTACCTTGTTCTTTCAAATTTCCATGCTCTGTGTACATCTGATTTCTGTCCTTGGTTCCTTGTTCCTGTTCTCCGTACCTTATTTCTGTAGTCTGTGCCCTTTGAAGTTTCTGCTCCCCTCCTGCTCTCTCCACTTCTGGATCCTATTTTTTGGGGCACTGTCCTCGCTGTGTTGCTGTCTTCCTGAAGTACATCTGCAGTTTTCAGTTCCACAGCTAGCCAGATTAACTTCTGCTTTGATTCAAACTCCCTGTCTCAAATCAAGAATTTGACTTGCTACCAACTTCATTGCAGGATTTTCCTATTGCATTTTCTAGAGAAAGATGGTTCCTGTCTTTGGGAGTGACTGGGTTTATATGCAGACATGGTGACTTCCTCAAAGCTGTGGCAGAGATTCTTCAAAGACAGATGCCCAAAGCCGCTGGTAAAATTGCTCTTAGCAAAGACATATAGATAGATTTCTGAAACTAAATGGTCAACAAAGAGAATGCTACTAGCATAATGATGAACCCAATACTACATATTACCCCGTACTATGCGGAGGACATGGCACAGAGCGCTTGTGAACTAGGGCCTGTACCACCCCACAGGGGTAAAGGGGACAAACCAAGCAAATATGGTCACCATGGTAACTATGGGTAGGATTAAGACCAGGGGTGCACAACTGATTTTGACAGAGGGCCGAAAGTACCTTACATGAGGCTATAGTGGGCCGAAAAGTAAAGTGGGCGGGCGCGGTAGGCGGGACATGTCAGGAGGCTTTTTCAACCCCCAATTTGTATTAAACAACATGGAAAAAGATGTTTTTGAGGGTAATAGATTTTTATTGCATTTCAAACTTACATTTTGTACTACACATTTTCATTGCTAATCATTTATTTCGATTTAGTTATTGTATATCGTCTGTTTAAATTGAATTATATTATTTTATTGACCCTTTGATTGGACATTCTTGTTATTTTGGACTGCTATAGTTTGCTGTTTGGGTTACCCAAGAGGAGTATGGCTTTCGTTGAGGTCAGGTTTCCTCAAAAAAAGCAAAGGATGTACATCTCCTAACTGTGCTGTTTTAGCTTTATTATTGAGTTCACTCTTGGAGTGCAAACACTATGCCCATGGCTCCCATCCCCAACCAAACACTATGCCCATGGTCCCCTCACCCCCAACCAAACACTATGCCCATGGCTCCATCCCAACCAAACACTATGCCCCATGGCCCCCGCTCACCCCAACCAAACACTATGCCCATGGGCCCCTCACCCACCAACCAAACACTAATTCCCATGGGCCCTCACCCCCAACCAAACACTATGCCCCATGGCCCCCTCACCCCCAACCAAACACTATGCCCATGGCCCCACCCCAACCAAACACTATGCCCCATGGCCCTCCACCCCAACCAAACACTATGCCCCCTGTCCCTCACCCCACCAAGCAAACACTATGCCCCTTGTCCCTCAACCCCAACCAAACACTATGGCCCCATGGCCCTTCCCCCTTACCTCCACCAAACACTATGCTCCCATGGGCCCCTCACCCCCAACCAAACACTATGCCCCATGGCACCCACCCCAACCAAACACTATGCCCCATGGTCCCTCAACCCCCAACCAAACACTATGCCCCATGGCCCCTCACCCCCAACCAAACACTATGCCCCTGTCCCTCCACCCCCAACCAAACACTATGCCCCATGGCCCCCTCACCCCCCTAACCCCCACCAAACACTATGCCATGGCTCCACACCTCAACCAAACACTATTGCCCCATGTCCCTCACCCCCAACCAAACACTATGCCCATGGCCCCCACCGCCAACCAAACACTATGCCCCATGGCCCCCTCACCACCCAACCAAACACTATGCCCCCATGGGGCCACCCTCACCCCAACCAAACACTATGCCCCATGGCCCCCACCCCAACCAAACACTATGCCCCCTGGCCTCGTCCCCCTAACCCCCAACCAAACACTATGCCCCCTGTCCCCCTCACCCCCAAGCAAACACTATGCCCCATGTCCCTCACCCCACACAAACACTATGCCCCTGGCTCCCCACGCCCCAACCAACACTATGCCCTGTCCCTGCACCACCCCCAAGCAAACACTATGCCCCTGTCCCTCACCCCCAACCAAACACTAATGCCACCATGGCCCCTCACCCCCCTAACCCAACACTATGCCCATGGCCTCCTTCCTCCCAACCAAACACTATGCCCCATGGCCCCTCCCCAACCAAACACTATGCCCCATGGCTCCCTCTAAACCTCCCAACCAAACACTATGCCCATGGGCCCCTCACCTCAACCAAACATTATGCCCCATGGCCCCACCCACCAACCAACACTATGCCCATGGCCCTCCCCCAACCCCAGACCAAACACTATGCCCCATGTCCCTCACCCCCAAGCAAACACTTTGCCCAGTCCCTCACCGCCAACCAAAACTATGCCCCATGGCCGCCCAACCAAACACTATGCCCCCTGTCCCTCACCCCCCAAGCAAAACACTATGCCCCATGGCCCTCACCCCCAACCAAACACTATGCCCTGCCCCCTCAGCCCGCCCTCAAGCCCACACTCTAAACACTGTGCCCATGGCTCCCAACCAAACACTATGCCCCCTGTCTCCTCACCCCCAAGCAAACACTTATGCCCCCATGTGCCCCTCACCCTCAACCAAACACTATGCCCCATGGCCCCCTCACCCCCTAACCCCACAACACTATGCCCCATGGGTCCCTCACCCCCAACCAAACACTATGCCTCTGTCCCTATCCGCACCAAGCAAAGACTATGCCCCCTGTCCTTCACCACCAAGCAAACACTATGCCCCTGTCCCTCACCCCCAACAAACACTCATGGCCCCCTGTCCCTCACCCCCACCAACAACACTATGCCCCCTATCCTCACCCCACCAAACACTATGCCCCATGGCCCCTCACCCCCAACCAAACACTATACCCCAAACACACTCTCTAAGGATGCACCCATTACAGACCCGAACCCCCGCCCCTAACGCAGCACACACATTCTCAAGCATGAACCCATACAGACCCGAACCCCCCGCCCCCAACGCAGCAACAACATTCTCAAGCATGCACCCATACAGACCCGAACCCCCCACCCCCCAACTCAGCACACACACATGCACCCTTACAGACCCGAACCCCCCACCCCCCAACTCAGCACACACACATGCACCCTTACAGACCCAAACCCCCACCCCCCAACTCAGCACACACACATGCACCCATTACAGACCCGAACCCCACCCCCAAACTCAGCACCCCACACATGCACCCGTACAGACCCGAACCCCACCCCCACCCACTCAAGCACACAACACACGCCCCATACAGACCCGACCCCACCCCAACTCAGCACACACACACATGCAACCCTTACAGACCCGAACCCCCACCCCCAACTCAGCACTACTCAACATGCACCCATACAGACCCGAACCCCCACCCCAACTCAGCGCAACACACATGCAACCATACAGACCCGAACCCCCACCCCCCCACTCACACTCTGCACATGCACCCACACCGACGCTACCCTCACCACCACACACAGCACCCATACAGACCCGAATCCCCACCCCCCAACTCAGCACAACAAAACATTCATTCAACATTCATACACATCCGACACCCACCCCCACCCAGCATCATCAACATACACATAAAATGCATTCAAATTCCAAACATTCATACACATCCGACACCCCCCACCCCGCATCTCAACGATACACCCAAAACTTCATTCAAATTCAAACATTCATACACATCCGACCACCACCCCGCATTCAACATACACACAAAATACATTCAAAACAAAACATTCATACACATCCAGACACCCCCCCACCCCCGCATCTCAACCATACACACAAATACATTCAATCCAAACATTCATGCACATCCGACACCCCCCACCCCCGCATCTCAACACACACAAAATACATTCAAATCAAACATTCCATGCACATCCGACACCCCCCCCCACCCCGCATCTCAACATACACATAAAATAGCATTCAAATCCAACATTCATACACATCCGACACGCCCCCACCCCCGCATCTCAAACATACAACAAAATACATTCAATCCAAACATTCATACACATCCGGACACCCCCCCATCCCCACATACACACACAACACTGAGTGAAACAGACCGACACACAAACGCCAACAGACCATTACCGGAGACGTGCTGGAAGGCAGGCAGGTAAGCAGCAGGTAAGCAGGAACGCTGGAATCGTACTACGGCTGGCGTGGTCAAGGCTGAAATGCCTTCCGCATCAAGCCTATGGACCACGACAGCCGTAGTGCTGGCCCTCCATTGGGTCAGCACACACACACCACGTGGCTCGTAGGAGCAACGTGGTGCATGTGTGCTGAGCCAATGACGGCCAGTGTTTTGTCCGGCCCGGAAGACAACAAAGACTTTCCTAATGGAGGGCGGCCGCGGGCCGCCCTCCATTAGGAAAGTCTTTGTGCCTCGCGGGCCGGACAAAAGAGCATGGCGGGCCGCAACTGGCCCGCGGGCCGTAAGTTGTGCACCCATGGATTAGACAATATTAATCAAACCAATGTAGGCCCAGATTCCAAATGAATTATTTCAGACAACAAGAGATATTTCAGAACCTAGAAGCACACGTGAGGATGCTTGCAGAGAAGCTATAAAGGCATTTGCCAGCCAGAGGCACAATCAGCAAGTTCCAACACAGAATGAGGACATTAGGGAGATGCAGCGCAAGGGGCAAATAAGTAACTAGCTAACCAGGCCTCCAATCAGGGTGATGAGAGCAAGAGGAGATAATATAAGAGATGACCTTTACTATTCACCTTGATTTGGCTTCTGAAGTAAATGAATATTCACAATGTAACACTGCAAATAAAAGAATGCAAAAGAAAGAGGTGTGGCTTAACCTAGAATTAAATCAAACAATGAAACCTTTTTTCAAGTGTCTGAGTGCGGCGACTCAGAAGGAATAGAGATTCAAAACTACACAAATGTACATCTAGAGCTCAAAGAGCAGTGAAATAGAAAGCAAATAAAAAGAAACATAATATCGATACTGACTCTTGTGATCTAAGTAACAAAGTGTGCCCACAAAGTGAGGACGCAGGATAGTGTGGTCACAGCAATTCCAGTGGAGAAGTTGCTGTCCTTCTGTCTAATGAGTCTCTGGGATCTTCCAGGCCTGTTTCCTAATTTAACAAACCCCAATTATACTTACAACGCACCAACCCCTGCCCAGTGTAGGCGGGAGCAGATTGCTGTAGAACAAGTTACCAAAGTGAAAATTATAATTGAGATACAAAAGAATGAAAGGTGTTTGCAAACAATAACAATCAATGAAAAAACAGACATCAACAATACAAGTAAAAAAGGAATCAATCATGCACCATTGCCCAGGAGGTCAAATATTATTTATTTTTCCACAGACATAAACTCCAAACAGAAGGTGAGGTGACAGGAGAGGCCCCTGTGAATGTTTTTACCAAACCCAGCTGATAGATGAAATTGTGACAGGCCAATAACAAACACAAATTAAGACACATTCGTCAGGCATACTTTTCTTAAAATATGAAAAAGTGTTATCAGGCAATCAGAGTATTCAGGTAAGGTTGTGACCACAGTTAACACTGTGGTATATCCATATGAGGGCTTGGGTATGTCAATGATCGGGTCTGTGGCCCCGAGAAGCCAATCAATAGCCAAGTTGCAGATTGGCCCTCAAGATGAAAAAATAAAGTATGAATGTTGGAGAACAGGTGTCATTTGGTGGGAAAGGGGTTAAGGTATCATTCAACATGCCACCATGCTTAGCAAAGAGTCAGGCTGGGTTCTGAAAGGTCATTCAAGAGGAGTGTGAAGATACTCCAATCTTGGTGCAAGGACATTGCTATGTGTTTGCAATGGTGGAAACAGGTGCACACGCTACTGTTATGTCAAGGACACTATTAGACAGCCTAAACCATGGAAGGCAACAGTAACACATTCTAAAATAACAGCCAGTGGTGAAGGTGCCAATAAGGTTGAAATTAAAGTAGGATAGCAACGTTGAGGCATCTGGTTTTGGTAACCACTGTAGATGAGGCACTCAGTATTCTTGTTAGACAGAAATTGTTTGAAAATACTGGCACCTATAATCCATTAAGTCAATGGTGTTCTTGGGACTTTAGCTAACAGGCCGCAGAAGATCCAAAAGGTGGCAAATCAAAACAACACTATGCTTTAATTTTCTGTGATTGTATTGACTTTAGTGGGATACTATTGCCAAAATAAAGTGATAAGAAGATATATTTATTTTAAGTTATGCATTATCATTACTCTAATTTGACATCCTGGTATGTATTCCCAAAAGTTATTTCTGGCATAAACAGAGTAGGTGGTAACTCCTTTACCGTCTTAGCCATGGCTGCAGAAGCTGACTTGTAAATGGCATCCAGCTCAGCCATCTGACTACTTCTGGGAACTATCTGAAGATCCAATGAAGGGACCTCATCAATTTTGGCCCAACAATTCCAATCGCTGTAACCAATTCGTTGTCTGCATCATTCTTCATGTTATATGCACAAACATCTTCATACAGGGTTGACAGTTTTTAACATTTATCTTTCTCAAAAGTCTTATGTGGAGACTGCTCATACTCAGCCAAATTGCCTTCCACTTGGGGGCTAAAGGAATTTCCAGGAATGCACAACCATCTAGCTCTGGTAACCCCTGGGTCATTGGGCTATTTTTATTTTGTCCACACCTCACCACCCTGAGGACGCCTTACAACAACCAGGCCCATGGGGCTATTCTTGATTGTGATACATTACCTGTTTGTATCTGTTTATTCTGTAGATATTGTATTGGCTGATGTGTAGTTTCAATGATTAGCTGCTCACCCTGTGTGATGGGGTGAAAGTGTTAAAGGGCACAGAGATCTATCATAAAGGCCTTTCCACACTCATTGAACTTTGTCCTAACCTGTGATTGTACCTTACCTATTTGCAGGAATCAACAATGCACTTACTTATTGCATGATTTCACTCTTGAAAATGTTTTTTAGGTTAGATGCATGTTCAGTACTTATCACGTTAATGGGCGGAAACAATGAAACAACATTGGACTCCATCAAAGAGGGATTAAAATACTTTAACCAAGGGATCCTGTTGAAATGTTTCAGCCCCAATGATAGCCCTGAGAATGAACTGTGTGAAGACCGCACCAGGGTTAGACCAAATCCTTAGCCAAAAGAGAACAGTAGGCAAGAGTCAATCATCTTCCAAATATCCACGTCAGAGTTCAGCATGTATAGAGTAAATAGGGGCTGAGCTGGGAAGACTCAAAAGTACTTTTAAAAATGTATTTTCTCTTAGTTGAAGGGTGGTGGCACCTTCAAACCACCACAAGCACGCACCAGAAGTGGCAGTGGCTAATGTGTAACTAAAAAACCCTAAAACATGTGAAGCTGAATCAAGTCATTAACACTCCTGTTGTGCAAAATTAAATGGATATTTATTGGAAACAAATTAGAAGACATTCTAAAATACAAGGTAGAGATAAAAAAGGGAATGACAAGGCTGAACAGTAGTTGGTCAAAGGTGGGGCAAATATGGGGAGGTCTTCCTCATAGCACACATACTTAGTACGATAGAGGTAACCACAGCAATGCTGTCCAAGTAACCTGAGGGATGTAATCACCACTTTGTTCAGTGGAGTCTTGATGCCCCTGAACAGGACTTGTTCAGTACTCAAAGGGAAGACCCAATGTTAGAGATTTTCTACAGCCAAATATTAGATTCACAGAAGCACACTATTACAGATTAGGATTGTACCGAAAATGAGGAATTGGGAGTAAATGTCACTTTCAAGATGGATTGTTCATACACAAATCAGTCTCAGGTCACATGCTGTGTGTAGTCCCTGTATCCTTCCTTGGGCTTATGTTGCATCATGCCCCTGGTGCAAAAACAGTGGATCATAGGGGGTCCCAGAGGACAATGGAGCTCTTAAAGGAAATTATGTGTAAGCCACACATGTTTCAAGATGCCGAACTATATACCCTGGGGTGTTTAATGTGTGCCCAGTTTTAAGGAGGTTCTCCAACACATAGAGCACCACTTTAGAAGAGGAACTTGACACTTCCATGGTCTGATTTATAGGTTGATTTACTTTGTCCTGTTCAGTGATGAGCGTGTATAAGTAGGTACATGTTTCCTGTGAAATGTTTGATGTTGATGTGGCTAGAATGTAAACCTGGTCCTGATTGTAGCACATAAACTGCTGCTGCCCTAATGGGAATCACATTTTTTCCAGGTTTCGTCTACCCCAAAAGAGTCAGATCGTGGAAGCCATTTTATGAGAGCAGTAATGTTCAAGATGTGGCAGAGATCCTTGGTGTTAAGAGAAATCTCCATATTGTCTACTGGCTATGCTCAAGTGGTGATATGGAACGGTTCTGACAATTCCAAAAATTGGGCCTTGTGAAAAGGAGAGCAGTAACCCCTCTCTGCCAGCAGTGAAGGCCTACTATGGTTATTGCTAAAGCCAGTCCTGGCCCTGATGTGGAGAGTGGCAGTGTAGAGAAACCCAAGTCCTTCTCCCCCTGATTAGATATGACTCACCAGACTTACCTTTCCATTAGAGATGCATAGTCTACGTAAGAAAATAGCAGCTGATAAATACAGAGAGACGAAGTGAAAAGTTAGAAAGATCACAAGCGGTTAACCACCTTACAAAGACTACAGCTTTGCATAAACCCCATCAGCACAGTGAATTGAATTGAATTGATAGTTAATTTATATTGCGGGCATACACAAGTATTTCAGAGCGTGACAAGGCAAGGGAGGGTAACAAGGGAGAACAAAAACAATGATCTTACTAGGCCAAGTGACATTGAGAACGCCCAAGTGCATGGGCGAGGGAAAAAGGGGAAAAGTGCATGGAAGGGGGCAGAAGTGGGAAGTGCAGAGCAAAGGAATACAGATAAATAATACATAAATAAATACTAACAAGCAACAAACAGTACTAGTACAGCCAGCAGGTGGCAAGTGTTAGCTTTGAGGCAACAGACAGGGTGAGTGTGGAAGTTCAGAGAGAAAGAGGGGGGGAGACTGTATGGTTACGGATACAGGTTCAGTGCAAGGGTTTGCCAGGAGGCAGTGCAGGTGGGTGGCAAGGTGAGCGGGTACCTGGGCCCGGAGGTCAGAAGGTAGGGCAGGTGAACAGTGCCAAGAGAGAACAGATCAGCAGGGGAGAGGAGAGGCAAAGGCAGAAGCAAAGAGGAAGGTCTTGAGGTGCTTCCGGAACCGGAGATGGGTTTCCTCAAGTTTCAGAGTGGCAGGGAGGCTGTTCCAGAGGGAGGCCCAAGCCGAGGACAAAGATCTACCCCCAGCTTGCTTCTTTGAGAAACGATTGACCCTAAGGGAGTTAGAGGTAGAGAAGTGAAGAGCTCGAGAGGGAAGGTATTTATGAAGGGGCAGCTGAAGGTATTTTGGACCCAGGCCCCAGAAAGCCTTGCGGACAATGCAAAGGATTTTGAATGTAATCCTTGCAGTCACTGGGAGCCAGTGGATAGATTTTAGGGCTGGGGAGATACGATCCCAGGGCTTGAGGCCAAGGATAAGTCTTGTAGTCCTGTTCTGGATAAGTTGCAAAGGGCGGATAGTAGAAGCAGGTAGATTTAGAAAGAGGCTGTCACAATAGTCCAACCTAGAGAGAACCAGGGCTTGAGAGACAGAGAGGAATGGCAGAATACCTTTGAGGAGGTGCAGTAGGAAGTTTGACTTTTTAGAGACGTCAGAGATGTTGGCAGAGAAGGAAAGCTTACAGTCAAATATGACCCTGAGGTTCTTAGTATCACAGGTAGGGGTAGGAGGAGGGCCAAGGGAGGCTGGCCAGAGAGTGAGAGGAAAGGAGGGTGAGCGTGTGCCGATGAGGAGGATCTCCATCTTGCTGGCATTCAAGCATAGATCATTGTCGGTACAACAACCCTGAATGGCAGATAGGCAATCAGAGATGAGAGAAGGAGAGGAGGTGGCCGAGGAAAGCCTGAAAATCAGTTGCGTGCCATCAGTATAGCACTGAAAGTGGGAGCAGAAAATGGCGATGTCATGAGCGAGAGTTGCCAGATATTGGTTTAAAAGCCAGGGTGAGAGGTTAGACCCCTGGGGAACACCACAGGTAGACAGTGAGATAGATGAAAGGAAGGACCGAAGTTGAACCTGAGAGGGTCGATCAGAGAGGAAAGAGGTCAGTCAGGCCAGAGCCTGATCGGTGATGCCCAGGTTGTCACGGAGATGGTTGAGCAGGATGATATGTTTGACTGTGTCAAAGGCAGAATAGAGATTAAGTAGGATGAGGACATCGGGGATGTTAGAGTCAAGGTTGGGGAGCAGATCTTCACGGATGTTCAGTAGATTAGTTTCCGTGCTTCTGGCTGCTCTTAAGCCAAATTGATGGTCGTGGATACAACCAACAGAATCAGAGTGCAGGTTAAGATTCGAAATGGCCAGCTTTTCATGGAGTTTTCCCAGAAAGGGGGTGATGGAGATTGGGCGATAGTTTGATGGGCAAGAAGAGTCGGCTGTGGGTTTTTTGAGGAGAGGGTGCACAAGAGAGTGCTTCGTGGGGAGGGGAAGACTCCTGAGGCAAAGGAGAGGTTGCAGAAATCAGCCAGGGCAGGAGCAAGGTTGTCAATATGGTCCTTGATGGATTTGGAAGAGCAAAGAAAAACCTGTTTTGATGAGGCTTTCAAAGATCGGACTTGTCTAGAAACCTTGTCAGGGGAGAAAAGAGGAAATGTCGAGAATGAAGGTGGGGTGGTGGCTGTAGGAACACTAGAGTCCACAAGAGAGAGGGCCGGGAGAGGGGGAGGGGATGAGAGGGTGGACAGGATATCCTGAGTTTTATAGATGAAGTGGGAGGCAAGGGCCATGCCAAGGGCCTGCAAAGTGACAGGAGAGGTAGAGACTGCAGCAGGGTTGGCCGGCTCCTTGCAGATTTTAATGAGCGGGAATGACAGAGGCAGGAATCCACTCAGGAAAGATCAGGGCTACACCCCCTCCGGGCCGGGTAGATCTGGGCACGGAGAGGATCTTGTAGCCATCAGGGAGGAGAGTGTCAAAGCTTGTGACAAGAGCTGGCCGTGAATCATGTCTCGGTAAAACAGAGGATATCAAGGTCAAGTTCTTCCAAGAGGTGGGTGATGTCAGAGCAGTGTTTGACAGCAGAGCAAGAGTTGAGAGTGGCAAGATGAAGATGGTTGCCAGCCTTAAAGGCTTTCCGTGGAGGGGTACAAATCAGACGTACGCCCTGCAGAGGTGAGTAGGGAGCCCAAGGTGGGGCAGAAGAGGAGGGAAGAGAGGGCAAGGTAGCCAAGGGAGGAGAAGAGGGGACAGCAGTAGAGGAAAGGAAGTTGATGAGGTGAGGGAAGTGCCTATCAAAGAGAATGAGATTGGCCTGAGAGCCTTGAACCATGACATTGCCATTTAAGTAACATTAATGATGACTCTATAGGAGTTGAAGGAAACCATGAGAACTTCCCAGTGGGTGCCACCATTAATAGGAGAGGAGGAGACAGGACAGAGCACAGAGATCATATGAAGGGTCCATAGATCTGGCGAAGGAACGACAAAGAGGATGTTGGTGAGGGCCTGTCTGGAAGAAGCACTGGAATAAGTATCAGTGATGGGAGACCTGGGTTGGTGAGAAGGGACGGATAGTTGACAGAGAAGCAGTTGGAGTAGATAGGAGAAACAGAAAGCGCCATGGATGAGTAGAGAGAGGAGCAGCGGGAAGGGTATGCAAGTACAGCGGTATGGAACATTCACTGGGCCTGCAGGTTACAGAGAAGTAATTCAATGCAAGCAAAGGGCACAGCAAGTCTGCACAAGAAAAACAGCTAGTAGTAGCCTAAGCAAAAAAATGATTTAAAATAAATGCAAAAACACACCCAAGTTTGACTTTCACCAAGATTAATGCAAACAGCGCACCCAATTTTGACTTTCAAAGTTAAATGCTAAGGTACAGCCAAGTCTGACTTTCAATATTAATGCAAAGCACACCCAAGTTTGACTTACAAAGTTAAATGCAAAGCACACACAAGTTTGACATACAAAGTTAAATGCAAAACACACCTAGTTTGACTTTCAAAAATGAATGCAAAAAGTACAACCAAGTTTGACTTTCAGAGTTGAATGCAAAACACACCCAAGTTTGACTTTCAAGGTTAATGCAAAAAGCACACAACATTTTGACTTTCAAAGTTAAATGCTAAGGCACAGCCAAGTGTGACTTTCAAGATTAATGCAAAGCACACCCACGTTTGACTGACAAAGTTAAATGCAAAACACACCAAGTTTGACTTTCAAAATAAGTGCAAAAAGTACAACCAAGTTTGACTTTCAAGATAAATGCACAAAAGAGCACCCATTTTTGACTCTCAAAGTTAAATGCTAAGGCACAGTAGGTAAAAAATTACAGTATGAATCAGAAAAACGTAATGTATTAGAAAGCATAACAGGGAGAGCTGGGAGAACAAGCAGAGAAGGAAGTGAAGGTCCCAAAAAGGGAAAAAGGGCAATCAGAGGAAGGGAACTAACCCATAGTAAATGAGGTAAGTAAGTCTTTGTAGTCCAGTTTTCAAAGCAGAGTGAGGTTGCAACCTCATGGAGGGTCAGGTGCTGGGTTGTGGAAATAGTCACATAGCGTTCTGGTAGCGTTCTGGTAGCGTTCTCGTAGCGTTCTGGTAGCAGACAGGGACCTTTGTTGTGGGCCTTACTTGCTGGTACCGGCTCCCACCTCCCGGAGACCCTGATTGGGTTAAGTAGAAGTCAGTAGCCAATCACAAGGGCCCGGGCTGCAGGCATACAAAGAAGCTACAAGATGGTAAAGTGGGGGCAGCCATCTTTGAGCTACATAGAATGCAGGCACATCAAAGGATAAGGAAATCTTCAAAGGCGCAGTGCATTCATCAAATGCACCATACACAGGTGCAGAAGCCAAACGAACGTGGCAGTAGGCAGTGAAAAACAAAGATATTTACTCTGCAGTCAAACGGGCCTTGTGTGCATCCAGCACACACCTGATGTTGTCACTTGAGTGTCTATTGCGAAAAAAAAACATGTTTGCTCCTGGTTGTCAGTCAAGGAAATTCCTGTTCCAGACGCCTTGCCAAACATTTAGCCAACATTTTCATATCAGTGTTAGCAAGAGATATTGGCCTGTATGAGCTGCATTCCATGGGATCTTTGCCTACCTTGGTGAAAACTATAATATTAGCAATAAGCATTGAACTCAGGAGGGAGCCTGATTCTCTCCCTTCCTTGAACACTGTTGTCCGCCTGGGCACCAGCGTTTCAGTCAAGGCTTTATATAGATCAATCGGGAGGCCATTTGGACCCACCGCCTTTCCACTTGCTGGCCCCGCCACAGCACCCACCTCCACCTCAATAATCAGTGGGTTCAGAAGGAGGTCATCTGTACCTGAGGTCGTTGGTAAGCTTAGCCCTCGAAGGATGTTATGTACCAAACCGTTCAATAAGCTGGGGCAGGTGCATACAGTTTCTGATAAAATTCTGCAAAGCAGTCATTTATATCAGAAGTGCCTGGCAGCATAGTACCTGACCTCCATCTAACCCCTGTCAATGGCTTCAGCATGTCAATGGTCGCTAGGCGAGATAGCCATTGTATGAAGGGGACCATTGCCATCCTCATTAAAGCAATGGGCACATTTTGAAAAATAATTCTGTGCCCGGACAGTAGTCCTTGCCTTAATGTCCATGCAGAGCTTTTTCATCATCTTCAGATTAGAGGGATGATGAGATGTTTTATGTTTCTGTTCAAACTCATGTAACTCCTCCTGTAATTGACTTTCTTGCATACTCAAGTATGGTAACATTTCATCCCAGATTCCCCTCCCAGAACAAGTCAGACTGCTCTGCAAGATGTTCAGCAACGTATGGGTACTGCAATGCTACTAGTTTCAGTCTCCACGGTGGAGCCTGCCGACAGGTAGATGAAATACTAAACTGCAGCACAACCAGCGCATGATCTGATAATGTGATGGTGCGAATCTCGCAACAGTCGACCATGGCCACCATAGTGGATAAAAGCAGCCAATAATCTAATCATGCATAACTTTTAGGATGGTGTGAATAGAAAGAGAAGTCCCACCGCAGCAGGCAGAGCTTTCACCATGCATCGTTTAACCACAGCTGCTCCTTCAGGAGCAGAAGCGCCCTAGTTTTTAGGTAAAGTAGCGTTTTGGGCAGGAGACGTTTGACTATCTATGGTCAGCGAAAGTTTGACATTGAGATGCACAACCCAGTAATGTTAAAGAGGCAATGTATGGTGCACATTTAGTAAATACATTTGTATACAACTCCTGTTATCTTCAGTAGGCCCATATATATTCAAGAGGGTGTTAAATGCTGATAAAGTGTGCCCCTGAACAATATGTACCACCCATCTGGATCAAGCACAGTATCTAAGACTTTAAATGGAACCCACTCATGAACCAAATTTGAGGATCCCCTTTTGCGATAGTATGGCCGGTGAAAAGCTTGACCCACCCATCCCCTTGCCAATTTTCCAGACTCAACACCATCTAGGTGAGTTTCCTGGATAAAAATAATACAACCCTGCTCATCCCTCAATAAATTCAGCAGTCTGCGTCGCTTAATCGGGTCACTGAGGCCCTGAATGTTCAGGGCAATTAATCTGATGGAAGTCATGACAAGCGAGGAAATGTACCTCTAGCACTACACATCGCCAATCCACGACTTGAGCCTGCGTCACAGTATGTCACATGCAGCCCGCTGCCCATTGAGCATCAAATTATCTAAGTCAAAACATAGCAAGATTCCACCTATGCGCCCAGGTCTAACCCACACGGTGGACCAAACCCCATCGCGAAACAAGGAGAGCCCAAATATCAGCATACTTCCTCAGTAACAGCGCCAAAAAGAAAACCCAACCCCAAACCCCAGCAGAAAGATAACATAAAGAACTTCCAAACATTGGGCCCCTATAGCAGGAATACAATAAGAAATAACAATAAGTATAACCAATGCAAAACAGACGGGTGAAACCACTGCGATGTTGCCACTACCCCGCACGAAAATGTATCCTATATGGAAGCAAATTCCTTTTACTTGCAGGGGGGGGGAGACAACCCACCCAGGCCATAGTAAGTGCAACACTAATGCCGTAAATATACATTAACAAGAGATCTTCCTCCAAAGCCCAAAATGAACAAAACAACCCATTCCCTGGAAAATCAGCATCTAAGGCAAACAGCACGGAGTAAACCACAGCACCATTTTGACCCTCCAGCATGGCTGAAAGCACATCATTGGAGATAGCAGAGAGATCCTGCAGGGTTAAATTATATTGTCTGTTCAGTTTCAGCTGTCTCTTATTTTGTGAGGGCCAGTTGGTACTAAACATATAGGCCTGTCCCAAAGGTCATGTGGTCGGCCTCCCTTGCCAGATTCCTTCACTGCCTGTGACGTGTGGGCCCCCAGGATGCCTTCCTGATTTTTGCCATCCAGGAGCTTAACTGATCACGCCGGCGATCTTCCTCGTTAGTCTCATCTGAACAGGCCGCATTGTCCGGAATGGACTCTGGTGCCAGGATGCAGGGCCATAGGAGACACATAAAATCTGGGGTGGGGGGGGGGCAGAGGACATCTTGGAGACTTTGCTTTATTTATTTATCTATTTATTGTGTTTTAGTCAAAGAACTCGAATTTTCACAAAATTAGAATTAAAATAGCAGTACGTATTAAATTACAGATATCACTGTATAAAACAAGAGAAAAGAAGAAAAGAAAACAGAAGAAAATTAAAGGATGCAGCAGCAAAGAACATGTCTTTGTATGTTGCATTTCGGGATTTTTCATCTGACTATGAGCTCATGGCAAGAGAGAGGAAATAACAATTACTTCCAGTGGGACACCAGCTCGTTAAGAGGCAGATAAACTGTAAGTGGACTCCTGCCAAATAAAGGAGTTGCAGCCTTTTCTACCAACTGCAAGATGCTACTTTATTTATGTGGGGCAAGCAGACGTGTGTGTCTCTTGGAATGGAAGGATGGGGGATTCAAAGAAAGAGGAAATCTTGTTTGTACCTCTGAGTATGCCCTGTTATTGGATTAGAGGCACCAGGTGTGTGATGTTGCTGCTTTGACTGTCCTCCGGCGGTGGGGGAGTATTGCAGCAAACAAGGAGGTTGAGCTATCGCAAGCCCACCCCCTAATAAGCACTCCCCAGGTCCGCGGCTGGATGTGTCGGACCCGGGGGATGCCTAGTAGGTGGGGTGTATGTGGACCCAGGGGGGTGGCCTGAGGGGCTGGCTGCCCTCTAGCGCCCCTGCAAGGGCAGGGCCAGCCTCTCACGATGAGTCTGGTCCCTCTTATTCCATCTCATGCTGGCTTCAGAGCCTAGCCTTTCTTTGCCTTTGTTATTCTGAATGAAGAGCTGGACTCTGTTCCTTTCTAGTTTAACATTTGCTGCAAAGCCTGATCGTTTTGATTCTCTCATATGTTACTAGGACAGCAGAGCATGGGTCCTCTGCCCTGTTACATTATTAAAAGAGCCCATGGGGCCTTTCGTTGCCTCTCCCATGTCTCACTGCTTGCTTGCTTAATACATACCTCCTTGCTTGAACACTCAACATATTCTCCCTAACACAGCAATGGCAGCTTCAGTCTCTCTTAACTTCTATTTGTTCTGTGTCTTGAATTGGCCTCTTATTTCCACTTTTCTGTCTGCAGGGGAAAGGCATTTTTCAGTCACTGCCATGATGGTTCTACCTGGCCATAAGAGGGCAACAGCTAGCCAATATTGGAAGAACATGGGCATATTATGGCAGAGGTTGGCAACTGCCTTCCTAATGCCTACACAAGAGACACAACTCTTGCCTTTGTTTCTAACAGTAATTCAGAGGATGAAGAAACGCAAGAATACACATATTACTTATAAATGAAGGGATGATTTCACACTTGGTTATGACATTTTGATCACGCCAGCAGCTAATTTCCAGCTGCAATTAAGCGATTACGTTTTAGACTTCTGGCTTTAAATAACATTAGTATCACCTGGAAAGCACATAATTAGCTCAACAGGGTTCCTGGAGCACAAGGGGTACCCTACTCGTGGACATGGATGATTGGAGGGCATTCTTGCCCTGGTTTGGAGCCTGGCCCCTAAAACCATGATGGGGAGAGGGCCTATTACTTTTGGTTGTACGTACCTTTTGAGGGTGGGCAGACATTGCCTCCTGCTTTAGCCCACTAACAGCTCTGATTTGCAACTTTATCACACATACCTGTCAGGTGGCATTTAACTCAGTGCTACTTATGTTATCAGCCTCAGAAGTCTGGAATCCTTTGCCACATCAACTAGGGTACAGGCTTGCTACCTGAGACTTACCCATGTCCGAGTCGGCATCTGTCGCCCTGTGGGGACGACACACCCAGAAAGAGCAGGGCACAGTGCCCTTGTGGTTTTTCACACTTCTTCCTCTGGGTTGGCACAATTCACTCCGCAGAGAAAGTTCACATGCTGGGCAACATTCTCCCACTTTGACAATGTCACCCAAAGAGCGAAATTTGAAATACCTCTGTCGACTTATTATTGAAGAATCCACACTGATTGGTGTAAGCACCTGCTTAAAGCGAGATGGCAATAAAGGGCATTTGACAACGCACTCAAGAAGCACAGGACA
>PGSH02022136.1:0-19886 GCA_002915635.3 Ambystoma mexicanum
TGCCTCTGTCTTCTGTTCCCCCACCCCCTGCTCATGCCTGTGTCTCTCTCTCTTCCCCCCACCTCTGCTCATGCCCTGTGTCTCTCTCCTCTTCACCTCCCCCCTCATGCCCCGTGTTCTCTCTCCTTTCCCCCCCCCCTCTCATGTCCCGTGTGTCTTCCCTTCCCTTTCTCTCCCCCCCGCTCATGCTCCGTGTGTCTCCTCCTCCTTTCCCCGCCCGCTCATGCGCCGTGTCTCTCCTCCTTTCCCCCACCCCCGCTCATGCCCTTTGTGTCTCTCCCGCCACCCCCCGCTCTCATGCCTTCGTGTGTCTCTCCCTTCCCCCACCCCCGCTCATGCCCCGTGTCTCTCTCCTTCCCCCCACCCCTGCTCATGGGCCCGTGTGTCTCTTTCCCTCTCCCCCCCCGCTCATGCCCTGTGTGTGTCTCTCCTTCCCCCCACCCCCCGTCATGCCCTGTGTGTCCTCCTCCTCCTCCCCCCTGCTCATGCCCGTGTGTCTCTCCCTTCTCCCCCCCCTCTCATGCCCCGTGTGTCTCTCCCCTTCCCCCACCCCGCTTCATGCCCGTGTGTCTCTCTCCCCTCCCCCCACCCCCGCTCATGCCCCGTGTGTCTCTCCCCTTCCCCCCACCCCCGCTCATGCCCCGTGTTTCTCTCCCCTTCCCCCCCACCCCCGCTCATGCCCGTGTCTCTCTCCCCTTCCCCCCACCCCCGCTCATGCCCCTGTGTCTCTCTCCCCTTCCCCCCACCCCGCTCATGCCCTTGTGTCTCTCCCTTCCCTCCCACCCCCCGCTCATGCCCCGTGTGTCTCTCCTCTCCCCCCACCCCCTACATGTCCCGTGTGTCTCTCCCCTTCCCCCACCCCTCTTCATGCCCGTGTCTCTCGCCCCTTCCCCCCACCCCCTCTCATGCCCTGTGTCTCTCGTCCCTTTCCCCCCACCCCTGCTCATGCCCCGTGTCTTCCCTCGTTTCCCCACCCTCGCTCATGGCCCGTGTTGTCTCTCCCTCCTCCCACCCCGCTCATGCCCGTGTGTCTCCCCTCCTCCCAACCCCGCTCATGCCCCCGTTTGTCTCTCCCCTTCCTCCCCATGCCATGCATGTCTCTCCCTCTTCCCCCCACCCTCCCGCTCATGCCCCGTGTGTCTCCTCCGTTCCCCCCACCCTGCTCATGCCCTGTGTGTCTCTCTCTGTTCTCCCACCCCCCGCTCATGCCCCTGTGTGTCTCCTCGTTCCCCCACCCCCGCTCATTCCCTGTGTCTCTCTCCCTTTCCCCCACCCCCTGCTCATGCCCTGTGTCTCTCTCCCCTTCCCCCACCCCCGCTCATGCCCCTTGTGTCTCTCCCCTTCCCCCCACCCCGCTCATGCCCCGTGTCTCTCCCCCTTCCCCCACCCCCGCTCATGCCCCGTGTGTCTCTCTCTTCCCCCACCCCCGCTCATTGCCCTTGTGTCTCTCTCCCCTTCCCCCACCCCCCGCTCATGCCCGTGTCTCTCTCCCCTTCCCCACCCCCGCTCATGTCCCGTGTCTCTCTCCCCTTCCCCCTCACCCCCGCTCATGTCCCGTGTGTCTCCCTTCCTTTCCCCACCCCCGCTCATGCCCCCGTGTCTGTCTTCCCTTCCCCCACCCCGCTCATGCCCCGTGTGTGTCTCTCCCTCCCCCACCCCCGCTCATGCCCGTGTGTGCCCTCCCCCCCCCTCATGCCCCCCCTGCTCATTCCCCTTTGTTTCCCTCCTTTCCCCCCCACCCCCGCTCATGCCCCATGTGTCTCAAAACCTTCCCCCCCCCCCGTCATCCCCATGTGTCTCTCCCCTTACCCCCACCCCCGCTCATGCCCCGTGTGTCTCTCCCCTTCCCCCCACCCCGCTCATGCCCCGTGTCTCCCTACTGTTCCCCCCACCCCCGCTATGCCCCGTCTCTCACACATTCCCCCCCACCCCGCGTCATGCCCGTGTCTCCCCTCTGTCCCCCCACCCCCGCTCATCCGTGTCTCCTCCTTTCCCCCACCCCCCGCTCATGCCCCGTGTCTCCCTCTGTTTCCCACCACCCCCGCTCATGCCCCGTGTGTCCCTGTTCCCCCCCACCCCCCTCATGACCTGTCTCCCCTGTTTACCCCCACCCCCGCTCATGCCCGCGTCTGTCTCCCCACCTCCCGCTCCATGCCCGTGTCTTCTCCTGTTACCCCCACCCCCTGCTCATGCCCCGTGTCTCTCTCCTGTTGCTCCCCCCTCACCCTCATGCCCCGTGTCTCTCTCTGTTTTCCCCCACCCCCGCTCATGCCCGTGTCCCTTGCGTTACCCCCATCCCCCCGCTCATGCCATATGTCCCCTGTTCCCCCACCCCCACTATTGCTCCTGTGTCTCCCCCTTCCCCCCACCCCGTCATGCCGTGTATCCCCCTCCCCCCCGCTCATGCCCGTGTCTCTCTCTTCCTACCCCCACCCCCGCTCATGCCCCGTGTCTCCCTTGTGTTCCCCCACCCCCCGCTCATGCCCCTGTATCTCCTGTTGCCCCCACCCCCGCCCGTAGTCTCCCTTGTGTCTCCTTGCCCACCCCCCCTGCCCATGTCTCCCTCGTGTTCCCCCACCCCCGCTCATGCCCTGTGTCTCCCTCGTGTACCCCCTCACCCTCTCATGCCCCGTGTCTCCCTGTTGTTCCCCACCCCCGCTCATGCCCCGTGTTTCCTCCTGTTACCCCCACCCCCCTGCTCATGCCCCTGTGTCTGTCCCTCCCCCCCCCCCCGCTCATCCCCGTGTTGCTCTTGTTGCCCCCACCCCCGCTCATGCCCCGTGTCTCCCTCGTGTTCCCCCACCCCCACTCATGCCCTGTGTCTCCTCGTGTACCCCCTCACCCCCTGCTCATGCCCCGTGCTCTCTACTGTTCCCCCACCCCCTGTTCATGCCCGTGTCTCCCTCATGTTCCCCCACCCCCGCTCATGCCCCGTGTTTCCCTCGTGTTCCCCCACCCCCTGCTCATGCCCCGTGTCTCCCTCGTGTTCCCCATCCCGCTCATGCCCCGTGTCTCCTTCGTTTCCCCCCACCCCCGCTCATGCCCCGTGTGCTCTCTCTTCCTCCCCACCCGCCTCATGCCCCGTGTTGTCCCTGTTTCCCCACCCCCCTCATGCCCCGTGTCTCCCTGTTACCCCCACCCCCGCTCATGCCCCCGTGTCTGTCTCCTGTTCCCCCACCCCGCTCATGCCCCGTGTCTCTCTCTGTTGCCCCCCCCGCCATGCTTCTGCCCGTGTTACCCCCCACCCCGCTCCTGCCCCGTGTCTCTCCTGTTCCCCCATCCCCCGCTCATGCCCCGTGTCTCCCTCGTGTTCCCCCACCCCCTGCTCATGCCCCGTGTCTCCCTCCTTTACCCCACCCCCTTTCGCTCATGCCCCGTGTCTCCCTCGGTTCCCCCCACCCCCGCTCATGCCTCGTGTGTCTCTCCTTTCCCCCCACCCCCGCTCATGCCCCATGTTTCTCTCCTTTCCTCCCACCCCGCTCATGCCCCGTGTGCGCCCTGTTCCCCCCACCCCCGCTCATGCCCCGTGTGCGCCCTGTTCCACCACCCCCGCTCATGCCCTGTGTGCCCTGTTCCCCCACCCCTGCTCATGCCACGTGACTCCCTCGTGTTCCCCCCACCCCCGCTCATGCCCCGTGTCTCCCTCGTGTACCCCTCACCTCCCGCTCATGCCCCATGTATCTCCTGTTGCCTCCACCCCCCGCTCATGCCCCGTGTGTCTCCTGTTGCCCCACCCCCTGCTCATGCCCCGTGTCTCCCTCGTGTTCCTCCCACCCCCCACTCATGCCCTGTGTCTCCCTCGAGTACCCCCTCACCCCGCTCATGCCCTGTGTGTCTCCTGTTGCCCCCACCCTTGTTCATGCCCCGTGTCTCCCTCGTGTTCCCCCACCCCCCGCTTCATGCCCCGTGTTTCCCTGGTTACCCCCACCCCCCGCTCATGCCCCGTCTGTTTCCCCCACCCCCGCTCATGCCCCATGCTCCTGTTCCCCCCACCCCCGCTCATGCCCTGTGTCTCCCTCATGTACCCCCTCACCCCCCGCTCATGCCCCGTGTGTCTCCTGTTGCCCCCACCCCCGCTCATGCCCCGTGTCTCCCTCGTGTTCCCCCACCCCCCACTCATGCCCTGTGTCTCCATCATGTACCCCCTCATCCCCGCTCATGCCCCGTGTGTCTCCTGTTGCCCCCACACCCCGCTCATGCCCGTGTCTCCCTCGTGTTCCCCCCCCCCGCTCATGTCCCGTGTTTCCCTCGTGTTACCCCCACCCCCTGCTCATGCCCCGTGTCTCCCTCGTGTTCCCCCCACCCCCGCTCATGCCCCTTGTCTCTCTCCTTTCCCCCCGCTCATGCCCCGTGTGTGCCCTATTCCCCCACCCCCTGCTCATGCCCGTGTGTGCCCTGTTCCCCCCACCCCACTCATGCCCTGTGTGTGCCCTGTTTCCCCACCCCGCTCATGCCCTGTGTCTCCCCTGTTCCCCCCATCCCCTGCTCATACCCCGTGTCTCCCTCCTGTTGCCCCCCACCCCCCGCTCATGCCCTGTGTCTCCCTCATGTTCCTCCCCTCCCGCTGCTCATACCCAGTGTCTCCCTCGTGTTCCTCCCACCCCCCGCTCATGCCCCGTGTCTCCCCTGTTCCTCCCACCCCCGCTCATGCCCCTTGTTTTCTTCCTTTTCCCCCCACCCCATGCCATGCCCCGTTTGTGCCCTGTTCCCTCTCACCCCCCGCTCATGCCGATGTGTCTCCTCTGTTCCCCCCCACCCCCCGCTCATACCCTGTTGTGTTCTGTTTACACACCCCACCTTCCCTCATCATGGTGGCCATCTTGGTAAAAGATTTTCCTTCCTACACCGGGTCGCCGCAGGCGTCCCGGTGTAGGAAGGAAAATCTTTTTTTTTTACCACCCGGGGGTCCCACTATTGAAAAGGATGTTATGGTGATGTTGCACTAATAAAAACCTATAAAATTCAGTAAAAAAAATGTGTTACAGGGACGTTATGGTTAAGTTGCATTAATAAAAACCTATGAAATTCAATGAAAAAACTTTGTTAAAGGGACGTTATGGTTAAGTTGCGCTACTAAAAACCTATGAAATTCAGTGAAAAAACGTCAAAGGGACGTTATGGTTCCAAGTAAAACCGAAAAACCCTTGAAATTCGCCAGTTATGGTAAGCTAAGCAACCATAACTCGCGCCACCACCGTGCACTGCTAAGCCTAACACCCAGGACATCAAAGACATCAAAGACATCAAAGATGACATCACAAATGCCCATGTAAGCTTATTTTTCAGGCCTGTACACCAAACTGGCATTATTTACTTAGTCTGAATTATTTTATTTTTTTACTAGTAATGCATTTGGAAGTTTGTGTGCAGTTGTAATTTAAATTGCACATTACCGCCGTCTGTACGATGTCACTACAATTTCCACTATTACCTACGAAATGTATGTGGCATTGCTATTTTTTTACCTATTGTGCAGATTGTACATTGACACCGTTTGTAGGGAGTTAGTACATTTCGCCATATAACATTATTTGTAGGGAGTCATCTTTGATATCTTGGGTGTTAGTCTTAGCAGTGCACGGTGGTGGCGTGAGTTATGGTTGCTTAGCTGACATAAAAGAAAGGGGCTAAAGATTTGATGGCGTCAGTGATGGCATCAATGACATGGGTGGTGGCATCTTTTATGTTTGGGGTGGTAGTGGTAGCAGTGGAGAGTGCTGATGTGAAAAATGGATGATTAGATTTTACTTGTAATCATAACATCCTTTTTACAATGTTTTTGTACAAAATGGCATAGTTTATAATAGGGCAATTATATATATATATTATGTATATATATATATATATATATATATACATATCAGTGAAACTTTGTTAAAGGGACGTTATGGTTAAGTTGCGCTACTAAAAACCTATGAAATTCAGTGAAAAAACTTTGTTAAAGGGACGTTATGGTTCCAAGTGATGTCATCTTTGATGTTGTGGGTGTTAGTCTTAGCAGTGCACGGTGGTGGCGCGAGTTATGGTTGCTTAGCTTACCATAACTGGCGAATTTCAAGGGTTTTTTCGGTTTTACTTGGAACCATAACGTCCCTTTAGCAAAGTTTTTTCACTGAATTTCATAGGTTTTTAGTAGCGCAACTTAACCATAACGTCCCTTTAACAAAGCTTTTTCACTGAATTTCATAGGTTTTTAGTAGCGCAACTTAACCATAACGTCCCTTTAATAAAGTATTTTCACTGAATTTCATAGGTTTTTAGTAGCGCAACTTAACCATAACGTCCCTTTAACAAAGTATTTTCACTGAATTTCATAGGTTTTTAGTAGTGCAACTTAACAATAATGACTTTGACTTTATATACATATCATATGGAACTGACTGAATCTCTTCTACTGTACTTGATGTCCGCAAATTCATTTAATGTTCGCGGAAATGTTCGAAGAACAGTACCACTACCTAAAAACTCTGGGGGGGTATGTTTGATTGTTATATCATAACATAGGAACATTTAAAAAATTCAAAAAGAAGCACACAAACACATTATATGTACTAATACATAAGAAATGTAAACCATATATACAACACACTAACCATTCATTTAAATGCACTATGTTCTAAAATGGAATATACCACAAGAAAATAAATTGGCTTCCAACATAATTACCTCACAAACACGACAGAACTGAGAACAAGAGCAGACCCACTGAGTACATAGGACATATCTTACCTGAAATAGTAAGTGTACTTAATTTTATTCATATATTTATAAACTTTCTGTATTAGATAAAAAATATATTATCTTTTTTTTTCTCTCACAGAAATGTCTAGTACTCTGGAATGGCTAGAGGAGCATTTCCCACATGAAGAAATGTCACAAGATAGTGAAACTAATGGTAAACACTTTATAATATAAACCATTTAATTATTATTATTTTGTATACATTTAACATATATTTTTTTTTTGTACAGAGCATACCAAGATAGAAAATACTTCAGAAAAACCTGTTATGGATAACACTTTTCACAGTATAGAAGAAAAAATGGATTTATTGCTGACTAATTTTAATAATTTGAAAACTTTTGTGGAAGATCATTTTAAACAAAAAACCTCGTACCATTGCCCCACATGTACTTGTCCCTCCTCACCATATCCCAGTCAATTATCCCCAAACCCTCTCCATAACCCAAAACGTTTTGATGAGACTTCCATCCCTTCTTCACCTAATAACAATCATGTTGAAACCCCTAATTCTCCTGTTTTTGTTTCTGTTTCTGCCTCACCTTCTCTGTCATAAATTATTAATATATGTTAAATAAAGTTTAATTTTTATATTGTGTTGTAAATAGTTTCGTTTTTTTTAAAAAAAAACAATGTAGGTGTCCGTGGACAGTGCAGGTGTTCTGAAATGTTCGTAAATAAACGAAAATGGAGGTGTCCTGAAGAACACTATACCTGTTCGTACTGTTCGCTAGCAAGATGAAACTATTCAAAGAACACACGCGATGTCCTGAAATGTTCGTAAAAAAAAAAATTAATGTGTCCTAAAGAACACTATATCTGTCTGTAGTGTTCGCTATCAAGTTTAAACTCTTCTAAGAACACAATTGGTGTCCTGAAATGTTGGTACGTAAACGAAAATGGAGGTGTCCTGAAGAACACTATACCTGTTCGTAGTGTTCACTAGCAAGTTCAAACTGTTCTAAGAACACACGCAGTCTCCTGAATTGTTCGTAATTAAACAAAAATGGAGGTGTCTTAAAGAGCACTATACCTGTCCGTACTGTTCGCTAGCAAGTTGAAAATGTTCAAAGAACACAATTGGTGTCCTGAAATGTTCGTACATAAACGAAATTGAACGTGTCCTGAAGAACATTATATCTGTCCTTACTGTTCGCTAGCAAGTTTAAACTATTCTAAGAACACACGCAGTGTCCTGAAATGTTTGTTTCATGTGCGACACAATTTTAATTAGTTCAGGACCCGAACAGTGTCCGTAGAACATCAACGCGCATGCGCTAGGCAATCTCCGTGCATTTGGTGTCCTGCGGACATGCGCTTCCTTCGCGGACTTGTTCGCGAACGGATCATATGACCGCGCCCACGCTGATCGCGTGTTCTGAATGTGGACACTGTTCGGGTCCCCGAACAAATTAAAAGTACATTTTCAATTAATCCATAATATTTTTCAATAAAATCTCACCATGGCACAAGTCCCACATAGTAATCCTGAGTTTCTACATACCTTTTGAAACTTTTGAAACTTTTTTTTGTGTTCGATCTGTCCTCGGACAGCGCGCATGTCCGCGGACAAGCACCCCTATAAAAGACCACGCCCTAGAGCTTATTCTCTTTGTGTTTCTGGCTATTCTTCAAAACACCGCGATTTTTGCTGTCAACTGCAGATTTCCATCGCATCTTTGATGGCATCCCTGGCTGCTGAACTGCCACCTGGTGCTGCACCTGCTTCAGCACCGACTCCACCCCCTCCACCACCACCACCTCCCCAAGGGCCTTAAGAGGGGAACAGGAGTGAGGATGCGGAGGAGAAAGAAGAGGATGATGAGAATGAGGTAGAGGAAAACCCTACTACCCCCACTAGGCGTGAGTCTTGGGTGTGGCGGTTATTTACCATTCATGGGAATGTTCCTAAGGCTTGTGCGAACCATGTTACCTGCAATGAATGCAAAATGATACTCAGTCACGGGAAGCACGGTAAGTACAGCTTTGGGACCACTACTATGAAGCGACACCTGAGGTCATTTCACTCTGGGGCTATTTGCAGGGTTGTACCTTGCGAAGAACGTAACAGGTTGATTTCCTCTACTTCATCCTTTGTTTCTGATCCTGTCACCACAAGGACCACCTCTGTGGGACAGCGTCTTCCTCAAGCTGCCTCACAGGCCATACAGAATGCTGATGACCCTTACCTTTCGAGGGTCACAGTTGTATGTATGTACTGTGACACAGTACTCTGCAGGGGGGAGCGAGTTCGTAGTGCTTTTGAGACTATCGTCTCAGCGCACGAGAAGATCCGCTCACTACCCAAATAAAACCCACTCTACATCTTCCTCTCTCAGCTTGCCCTTTTTTATCCCTGTGGTTGGTGTCCCCCACTTTACCTTCCTTTCCCCTCCTCTCCTAGTGTGTCGTGTATAAAAAACCAAAAGAAATACAAAATATCAAAAATCAACAAAAAAAATAAGGCTCTTTTCAGAGCCGCCTTTCACAGTTAAAAAATAGAAGTGAAAATAAATGAAGCAGGGCCCTTTGTATTTTTTGGAAGTCCGCGGACAGTTCGCGAACATTTAAAAAATTGGATTGCTACCCCATCACAAACATTGCAATTTTCTCTGGGAGGAAGTGGTGGCTCTGAAAAGAGCCTTTGGGAGGTGTTTGTAAGTCAAAAATTATAAATGCTTAACACCTACTTCAAAATGGATGTTGTAATTCCAAAAAAGGTCGCAATGCATTTTGTACATTTCTCAGAAAAATCTGATTGCACCATAAGTAAGATGGACTCCATCTTTGCGAAAAATGTTTGTACTACGAAACAGAATATTTTCATTGTGAAAAGAAGACATGCCAAAATCTTTTAGAAAGGCACAAACAGCTTTATCAACATTGCGCATTGCTTTTTCCATTTGTGGACCAATGAAGAAGAACGAAGCCACATTTGTCTCAGCGCAATCCGTGAAAATATCACTTGAGAATTAGGAAACATGTCCATAACCTTCCCAAGTCCTTCTTTCATAGCAAATTGCAAATACATTCCAGTCACATGTCCTATACTGTTCCCTCCACAATGAATTACAATTATGTCTGGATGTTGCTCTGTCTCCAAAGTAGCACAGAGAGGTAGCAAGTCCAACCACTTCATTCCACGTACTCCATGCCAGTGTACTTCCACATATGGGAATCCAAGATCTACAGCTACTCCACAGCTTTCTGCATGTACCTTCAACCAATATATCCATGAATCTCCCAAAATCCATACAATCATTTTCCTAAAATACACAGACATAGCTATCTGTTGTTCTCTCAGCAAAAACAGTATATGAGAAACTCTCTTCTGGCACAACACACCCACTAAACTTTCCTGACCAATCCCTTTTAGTACTCATTCTCATTTGCATGACTTCTGAACCCAAAAATCCCCGGATGTAACTCCCGATGTCCGCGAACTACCGCCATGTCCGCGGACATATCGTAACATGAACAGCCCTTCTACCATTTCCACTTCACTCTCTCTGCCATTCCCTCATTGGATGTAGCTAAGAAATCACATGACCATGTACCAATCACATTCAAGACCTCTACATCTAACTGCATCATCATAGATCAGCACTGCAAATGTACTGTGAATCTCTCTGAGTACAAGTGTCATATCATTGGCAAGCACCATCTACCAGAAATACTGTACAAGTCTCCAAGATTTCTACTTGCAGCTCCATGCATATCCATATGCATGAACACAAGCTTCAGGTATGCATATTTTCTGTACAGTAGATGAACACATTTTCAAACAGACTTTTAGCTTGTGTAATCTGTAAAATGAATTTTCTGTATTTTTTTCAATTTCCTAAAATCAACTATCACTTATAAACCTTTATTTTCAATTTCCTAAAATCAACTATCACTTATAAACCTTTATACTATTTAATTTCTTTATACACGCAAACACTCAAATCATGTTAACCTAACATTTTTTAAATGAAATATATAGACTACATATATTCAAACAAAATTGCATGCAAGCACAATCTATGTTTAAATCTTTAAAAAAAATACTTATACAATTTCATATTTTTTTGTTTTTATTTATTTATTTACTTAATTACTTTAATTTAGACATGACATTGAGGCGCTATTACTTAGAACAGCTTAGTTACAGAAATAGTGGTATTCACTGGTATATTATACATTTCACAAGACATAGTAAAGATATTTTTTTTGCCACAGTTAGTCATTCAATACAATTTGTTCATTAAGAACAAATCATATGTACTGAACTGATGCAATGTATCTTATGTAAATAAATTAGTTTAATGGTTTTAATGAAGGCACTGAGGATTTCAATTAAAAAAACAATATCTAAATTAAAAACAGCGCTATATACAAACAAAGTTACTAATTTGAAGCTTTTACAATTGCAGTGAAGACCAGTCTCCTGAAAAGAAGCAGCTGAATTCAAAGAACAAAGAAAAACTAAGATGTTACCTGTTAATTTAAGAAACAAAAGTAAGTAGAATATCACCATAATATTTGTATTATTACTCAAACATACTATAACGTTAATACAAGCTATTTCTGTGCCTAAAAATACAGATTGTGTACCATTTTGTCCAAAAATCTCCATGTCTTAAACAGCGATTTACAGCCAGAATGGCCCACAAATTCCTATTTTTGGACACACAAATTACCCAACTGAACCGCTACAATTTTCATATTATAGAACAAACAACTGTTTTAATTGTATACATTAGATTTACTATTTGTACTTTTCACACGACTAGCTTACTTTTTTTTGTCATCTGAACCCCAGTTTAGTAACACATAAATTCAAGAATACCTATCCCTACTAGTTGTAGTTCCCAATGCACAATCACACACCATTACATACATCTTTATCATCTTACTCAAACACTCATGCACACAGCACACATACATTCCAGAACACCCCAACCGATATCTTCTTTATTTTTTTCAACAGACCCTAAAGAATGCCTACCAAAAGTCAAGTCCGTAGAAAGCAACGCAAAAGTAGAACAAATGAAAATAAAAGTGTCCAACATCCATCCATCTCTAGCAGAATTTGTAAAAAAAAGTTGAAACAAAACAGCTAATACAGTCATTTAGTGAAACACAAGAAGTTTCAAGTACAAAAACGTTGCCTCCTCTATCAAAATGTAAAACAAACCAAAAAACAATTTAACAGAAATCAGCTATCACTACAGATAAAACTACTTCTTCAAATTTTAAATATAGTGCAAAGTAAGCATACAAGAAAGTATTTTAGCCAAAATGGACCGTCACAAAGACCTTCAAAATATTATAAAAACAGGAGAGAAATCAGGTTCAATGCTTAAAACCTATCGTAGGAAATTAAATCTTAGAAGCGTTGATGGACAGTGCAATTCTTCTCAAAAGAAAGTTATTTATTTTACTGTTAAACAAAATTAAACCCACTAACAAAACTAATAACTAAATTACAAAAAGAACTTCTCAATAGCGCGAAATTGTCAACAGAAAGAACTACTTAAGTATCTGCGGAGGGTCAACGGAATCACACTACGAGCACAGAACCATATTTTAATGAAGAAGCGTGCAAACAAAAGCAAACAAATACAATTGCCATATATAGCAGTGGTCGAGGTCATGAAAAAAGTGATAATACCATAATGGAACAAGAAGTACTCCTTACATAAATATGCCCTGAAAACTTAGATTACCCCTCCATTCAACTGAATCAGAACGTCTAGTGTACAAATGGCCATGCACGTCAATGTGTAACATTCCAAAAACAATGTTTCAAATCTTTACGCCAAATCCTCAATAAATATGTAAAAAGCCAAAGACAAAATCAAAATTTAAATTACTGCAAAATATGGATACCTGTCCAGTGCGCAAGTACACAGGACTACAAGGACATTCATTGGCCTGCATTACAGGACCTACTTGTAAAACCACTTTCCATGATATCAAAAGGATATCAACACATCATTCAACTATGACAAATCTAGTCTATAAACTGTACTATGCTAAAAGTCCTGCTTTAGCACTAGCAAAGTTAAATAACATCCTTCTGCATGGTACAGCAAAAGACCTACTTGAACAAATATTTTGGAAGTGAAAGCCATTTACAGAATTGAAATAGCTTTAAACCAATTAAAGCAACAATTATACACCATGGCACAACTTTTCTAAACACATACAAAAAGAAAATACTAAAATTAAAGATACATCAGCTGAAGTACCCAAACCATGTATGTGTATGTTGCCGTAGAACATTTTTATAAAAAGTAACACAAAAACTGTAGACCTATCATACAAAATAGAAGACAATGAAGATTCTAAATGGTTTGAATTAGCTCTCTACCTTGTAGCAGAAAACAAATACGAAATAACTGAGCCCTTAATACTTTGCAGTTACTGCACATCAAAACTTGACAACAACCAAACTCCTTCACGTGCGATCACAAATAATTTGGAATTATACCCAGTACCAAAACCCCTACAACAACTTAATTTATATGAGAGCATCATAATTCAAACAGTACACCTATTTCAAGCAATAATACGCCTTCAACCAAAAACAGTCGTGGAAAAGTAGTTTATTTACCCTTAGATCTAAAAGAAAATGTGCATACTCTAGGAGTGCAACGTCCAATGCAGCAATCTTTAATTATCTTAATAAATGGAGTACCTACAAAAGACAAAAAAATATGGCAACAGCTGATAGATTTATATAAAGTTAGACAAGCCTTCCATATCTTAAAGAGAATAATCAATTTACAAAGAAAATTAATAAATTGAAGATACAACTGAAAGATACTGAAATAATTCAAGAAACACAAGAAGCTGGTCAATTTGAGCTACTAGATCCTGATACAATATCAAATACTTTAGACCATTATACAATTCATCCTTTGCACTGTAATGACACCGTAGAAGATGTACTGGAAACTTTTCAAATGCGTCAAACAAAAGGATCGCCAATCAGCATTAGGGAAAAAGTATGGAAGCACGTGCTTTTCCTCTACTCTTTCCTACTGCAAAGGAGGTAGTATGATGATAGACCTATTCAAATATCAGCTTCAGAATACCGCTCATTACGGATGTATTCTGAAGATCCAGGATTTAGACAAATGTGGAATACATATTCCACCTACTCTTTGAAGTTGAACTAGCAACTTTATGTTACGGAGTTACACACATGTTTAAAATCAGGATCACACTTTCAAATATGACAGCTTACACAATTGTTTAGAAAAAGTGCAACAAAGGATGAGGTTTTACATCAAATATTACAAATCTCTTAGCAAATTATGCGTTGGTACTAAAGATTACTGATTTCAACGTCATGGATATATGTACGTTGTATGATCAGAAACCTTTGGCCACCCACTTGGTTTTGTACATTAAGTTGTGCAGAATATGCATTGGGAAGATTTACATGATTTCCCACGCATATCAAATAAAAACAAACAACATAGATTTACTAACACCTGGAGAACTTTGTTTTTTGGATCCTGTTAATGTTTCAAGAATTTTTCACCATCGCTTCATTGCAATGCCTACATTTTATTTGTAATAAAACTGTTCCTCCCCTTGGAGAAGTGCAACACTTCTTTTGGAGAAAATGATACCAGGCCAGAGGAGCACCACTATTCACATGCTTTTATGGATTAAGATGCTCCTAAATTTTGGTCCAAGACAGTTGATGCCACTGTTTACAGTTAATTGAAAAATATGTCACTTGTGAAATTCCATCAGAAGCCACAAATAGTGTCTTCATGCACAAATTTACATTTCAAGACACAATTGTGGAAATATTTGTCTCGCAAGCCTAAAAACAAAGGTTGAATACTACACCCAAATTGCGATTGGTTTCCCTAGACCAGTTACAAATACAGTGGTCAAGTGAACACCTCAGGTCTTCAGTTAGACATAGTGTTAAAGTAAGTCACCTAAAATACATATTACATAAAAAGAAAAGAGAGAAAATATATCAGTGATTATTATAATCATTGCCCACTTATGGAATGCAAACATAGTGTGCAGTACATTGCAGACAATTCTACTGCAGTTGCACGATATGTCACTGCATACTTAACTAAAGCATGAAAAGATAGAGCTCAAGACCTCTGGAATGACCTGTCATCAGATAAAACAGTATTTCAGAAATTATACGCTTGGCACAAAAAATGCTCCCCCATAGAGAATGTGGATATATGAGCAGCTGATCGTTTAACTGGTACTGCATTGTATGGTAAATCTGGAAATATAGTATGGCTAAGTCTTGATCGAGCCTAATCTAGAAAAAGGAGTCTAAACTCACATGAAGATATAGAAACAATAGCCAACATGATCAACAGCCAAGCCATTTTAAAAAACAATTTATTGACACATACTACCCAAAAGAAGTAATACTTTGGAAACTGTGTCTATACCACTAGGTGCAAAATTACATATACAAAAATAATATGAACCTGATTGAAAAAAAGTAATTGAGTGACAAACTGTGAAGGCAGCTTAGTTAAACTCACTAAACCAAATGATTAATCATTCAAATTGTCATTAAAGACTCCTCACATAAAGAAGTATATTACATTCCCTGCTACAACTCTTCAACCATGGGAAAAAGAAGAACAATACTAGATACTATGACTTTATTTGAGGATGCTTTTCAAAGCAAATGAAAGCACTATAACTGATGTTAAATTTACACATACAAAATAATGTTGCACAATGAACAGCAACACGAAGAAGAACTCCAAGCCAACTAGATAAGGACACTCCTGACAGTAGTAACCTTCTGTAACAGGAAGCAAGAACCACTGGAGAACCACTAATATAAATGAGGCAGAATTAGCTATCATGAAGTAGAAAACACCCTGGTCAGCTTTGAAGATAAAGAGACTTAACTATACTACAATCAAATAAACAATGAGCAAGTAGCATTTTTCAAGAAGTTAACAAAACAAATTGCACATGTGTTAAACATGAAATAAAGGATGTTCCTCCATTATTTATAATCTATATACTGTACATCCAGTGGTGAAGCTGGTTCTGGCAAAAATTCCTAATCAAAATCATAGTAGTTCCTTCAACAATTGACAAACAACAAACTGTCAGCTGTGTCACTGCCCCACAGTTTTTAGCTGCCTACACATAGTTGGTGTTACATTACCGATTACTACTATTACCAGTAAAACACCAGAACAAATTAGGCTATTACAGAACTTTTGCAGAGCTGCCAATGGAATTACGCATAGTATTGAAACAAATAAATGTACGAATGATGAAGTGAGCATGTCTCAACTGGTTAGCTTTGATTCACTCAGTTACAAGAAGTACTCAAAACGGGACTATGAAGAGCTCTTTTGCAGGAAAACACATTGTTGTTTTTGGAGATCTGCTTCAATTAAACAAGTAAAAGGTGAGCCTATTTTTAAACATTAGGACACAAACCTCTGCCGTAAAACTGTTGGCAGCATTGGATATGTTACCTTTGCAACATTCCAATACAGAGAATTAACAGAAAACATGCGGAGAATCTGAGATCTCACTATGCCAACATTTTAAAAGTATCATAGTTGGTTACTTTCTAAAGAAGCAGAAGCAATTTTGAAACCGGTACATTGATGCATTTATGGCGTATGCATGGCACAGATTATGAACAATTAGCCCCAAAATGTCAATTGTATGGCATTAATGCAACTTTTGCAAGCGGTTTCAAATTCAATGACATCATGCTAAGTAAAGAAATGCAACAATCATGGAAATAGGCCACAGACAAACTTAGGTGTACATGATATGACACTCCTTGTGTGACCAGGCCACAACAGACTAAATAGTTTAGAACAATCAATCTCAAACACAACAGGCTTAGAAAAGATATTAAAATTATCCTAAATTGCAGAGTAATGCTTAACCGAACTTTGACGTGGCCAAGGACTAGTTAATGGAGCACTGGGTACGTTGTTGGCTTTCAAACATACCCACACACAACACAATTCAGTTTGTCAATTATACTCTTTGACAAACTTTCAGAAGTAAAAGGATAGGACGCCAAAGCTAAATTCCTTCTCTTCAAACATATGTATGTATGCAGAGAATTAATTTTCTCTAACTCTTGGCATACGCAGTCACGATTCATAAATCACAAGTCTTGCCCTAGACAAAGCAATGATAGATATTGGAACACATCTTTAAAGAAGGCATGAGCTATGTAGCACTATCACGCTACGTACATTGACGGTCTATTCCTAATCAACTTGATGAAGTAAATAAACGCTGGTATTCCTTGCATTTTAGATAAATAGACTTCGCTCACTATACATCCCCACCTAAACACATATTCTGTTCCAACAAACGTCAAACGTTATAAAAGAAAAATAAATCAAACAGAAATGCAAAGGATGTCACTGCAAATCCCAAAGAGAGTAAAAGAAACTAATACTTCATCAAGTACCACAAGCAAAAAAGACAATAGGGAAAGTAAACCAGGTACTTCTTTAAGAAGGAAGACAAACTCCAAAAAGCAGTTAATACAGAACTACCTTGGACCATTAAATTCCTATATAGTTGGTGTAAGTTCTAGGCAATGTAGCAATGAATATTCTATTTCATTACCACAATTGTTGACAACATTTACTTACACAGACAGACCCATTGTGTTTGCAAATGTTAGTACTTCACAGAATTCAGCAAAATCCTGACAACGCGTTATAGTGTTTATGAATAAGACAACAATTGGACTACTGTGCTGAATGGTGAAATTCACGTATAAACTCACAGGAAGTCCACAAGAATTTCTAATGTACTTACTACAAGTGCTGGAAACAAAACATACCTATAAATGAAATCTTTCAGATTTCATACATGTGGAAACATACATGCACTCTCTGCAACAATGTGACACAAGAAGAAATCCCAAATGAACGATTCATATATATATATCAATACCAAATTGTGAATCCATTCCATTTCAGCAACTTGTACAAAATGCAAACCATGGTAGATTATGCTCTACCTGCAATTCAGATAATCACTCCACGTTAGTAATACAAACACATAGGGCCTCATTCCGAGGCTGGAGGTAAGGGTTAACGGTCACCGTTAATGGCAACGGTGACCGTTAACACTTACCACCATATTCCGAGTTCCCTTTTGCGGGTTGGCATTTAACGCATGCTTTTAGCAGGCGTTAAAAATCCAACCCGCAAAGGGACCTTGGAGTAAATTACGGCACTGTAATTTAACGTGCCCTAATTTACTCCTTCCCCATTCCCATTGAGCCCTATGGGGGCAGGAATGGGGATGGGGAACCGGTATGGTGAATGGGGAATTACCGGTCCCTCCAACCTTGGAATGGACCGGTAATTACTCCATTCACCATGCCGGATTTCCATGGAGTAAATAGCTCCATGGTTGCTTACCATGGTGCTCTTTACTCCATGGATAGCGCCAGCCTCGGAATGAGGCCCATAGTAAATACATAATACTAATGTTTCTTCGTTACAATGCAGATGATACCAAAAACAACTGCAAACTGACTGGATTCACACATGGTCAAATATCACTTGGTAAGAAAACCTTCACAACAATAGGTATAATCTACCACGCAGGAGCCACAACCAATTCAGGGCACTACACTGCATATATAAAAAAGAAATGTGGATGGTTTGAATGTAATGATAGTACCATTACTCTAAAGCAGAGATTACCAGGAAATCTTACAAACGCTTATTTGATGTTCTTAAAACCAAAATTTGATAACTAAACTGTATTTAAACCCTAAGTAAACTTGTGTTAAAAAATATAAACTGTTAGAATACTCCAAAAACTATCTAACTGCTCAAAGATTCTACAACAACTAATCAGATAAATGAATACCACTAAATTAGACCAAAAAATACACAGTTAGAATACGCCAATTAGTATCTAACTGTCCCAAAATTTAACAATATCCAAATAGATAAATCAATACCACTAAAATATATAAAAAAAATAGACAGTTAGAATATGCCAATTGGTATCTAACTGCTCCAAAATTTTATAATATCAAAACAAATAAATAATATGTTACTGCTCCAAAAAAATACAACAAGCCAAAGTATAAAGCATTAGCCAGAAACAACAAGTGAACACTGAAAACAAACAAACAAATAAACTGTAGCATAACAGAAAAAGGTTTTTTTTTAATCCAACATGGATTTTTTTTTCTCCCACAGACCCAATGATTTTAGCAACAAATACAGAAACTGAGCAAATTGCACAGTACTCTGATTTGTAATCTACTAAATATGAGGGTCCAAAAAAAAGTATATTGATTATACAATGTAATAAGTCATTACAAAATACTAATACTAACATGCTATTTTCTTTTATCACAGAAATTAACAAGAAATACATGTACTCTGGTTACTAGACCAAACAGTAAGTATACAATAATAAGGAGAACCATAGCAGCATATCACATCCATAGTATCTAATACCTTTGTTCCTTATACATTTGTTTTTCACCCAAAGTTATAAGCAAATATGAATGTGATATGCTGCGGTGGTTGTTGCCAGGGCATAGAGTCTTGGGTGCATGGCCAAATGGCCATGCACCCAAGACTCTATGCCCTGGCAACAACCACCGCAGCATATCACATCCATAGAGTCAAACATTTCAACTATGATCTATGGAAACCTTTAATGTCTGCGGACATTATGAGTGTTCTTAGATCACTTTCAACTTGCCAGCGAACAATACGGACAGCGTTTTCAGGACACCCCCTACGGGCATTTCAGAACAACGCGATAGTTCTTAGAACACTTTCAACTTGACAAGGAACAATACGGACAGTGTCCTCAGAACACCCCCATTTCGTTTAATTGCGAACATTTCAAGACACCATGAGTGTTCTAAGAACACATTCAACTTGACAGAGAACAATACGAACAGCATCTTCAGGAAACCTCCTACGAACATTTCAGAACAACGCAAGAGTTCTTAGAACACATTCAACTTGACAGAGAACAATACGGACAGCGTCCTCAGGACACCCCCATTTTGTTTATTTGCGAACATTTCAGGACACTGCGAGTGTTCTTAGAACACATTCAACTTGCCAGCGAACAATACGGACTACGCCTTCAGGACACCCCTACGA
>PGSH02022137.1:0-12133 GCA_002915635.3 Ambystoma mexicanum
CTATGTGGCGGTTAAGAGAAGGCTGTGTACAGCTGGTTTCAAGTACTTGCTTTTGTACCCTGCGAAGCTAAAAGTTTTGCACAATGGCAGGGCGCTATTTTTTGATACCCCAGAGGAAGCAGCGTCATGGCTGGATTTGCAGGGCTGTCCGGAGCGAGGTGAAGAACAGGAGCGCCAGGAGCACGATAAGTGAGGAGACTGTATCATGTACACTGAGGGGATAAGCGGGAGGGGAGTCCTAGTATGACGCTTTGAGACATTTGGTTGGCAATATGTAGCCTTTGGACTCTATGACCCTGTTGGACTGGAATATAGTGAATAAAAATCGCAAGTGAGCATGGTAGCACTAGGCGTAGCAAACTTGAAACAAACAGGAGCGGCAAGATGGCAGCTACCTACCCCCGAGAATTAGTAGTAAGGCGGCCATTAGGGCGACTTTACCCTGCTGAGCCGCGATTACAGGCTTTTGCCAGAAAGGGCTAGATGCAGGGGTGCCTGAGATCCAGGTATGGAGCTGGGCAACAGTTGGGAAGGGTGTTGTTGGGGAAAGGTAGGGAGGCAGGTGGGGGAATGGTGGGGGGTTGTTGTGTTTATAGTTAGAGGGTGTTTGAGTTGGGGTTCGAGCCTATATAGAAGAGTTGAGAAACTGGAGCTAGACTGCATGGGTGGGGGGGGAGAGGGATACAGATGTACCATGGGGGACCTTAAAATAGTCACCTGGAATATCAGGGGTCTCAATAGTTACTTGAAGAGAAATAAGGTTATGCTATACCTACGGAGGCAGAAGATAGATATTGCCCTGTTGCAAGAGACGCATCTGACGCGAGACAAGATAGAAATCGTCAGGAGGAAATGGACGGGAACGGTGGTGGGTTCGTTATATTCGGCTTATGCCAGGGGAGTGATCATTTGGGTGACACCGCACGCCCCGTTTCAGCTGTTACAGACTCTGGTGGAGACGGACGGGAGGATGGCCGTGGTGAGGGGATTGGTGGAAAATAGGGAAATAAGTATAATAAAAACGTATGCCCCGAACCAAAACACGTGTGTGGGGAGTGTGGTGATTTGGTGGGGACTTTAATTGTGTTCTAAACCCTAGAGTGGATAGATCAGATGGGAAATTGGATAGACCTGCCCCATCGGCCAAGGCGTTACAGACGCTGCTGAATGATTTTGGGTTAGAAGATGCATGGAGGGCGCGTCATCCTCACGCAAGGCAATACTCGCATTATTCTGCCCCGCAGCAGCTACATACAAGGCTGGACTATGTTTTCGTCACTCCAGAAATATTGACAGAGAACACGCATTTTCAATATAAAGCGAGGGTCCTCTCGAACCACTCGCCCCTGATCCTTGGATGGCAATGTCGTCCCCCGAGAGCAAGAATCCCGACATGGCGCTTCAGGGCAGAGGCGTTCAGAGACCCCCTTTTTAGGGAAGACATGAGAGATGAAATAATTAGCTACTTTGGGACGAACATGGGCAGCGTAGATTCAGCGGGTACATTGTGGGAGGCCTTCAAAGTTGTGATAAGGGGAGTGGCTATAGCAAAATCCAGAGGATTGCAAGGAGGGATATTGGCGGACTTACAGGAAGCCGAAGGAGAACTGGAAAGGGCACTTAGAGGAGAAAATGGTACCAACCCAGATAGTGACTTGATACTAAAACTGCAGCAAAAGTGCGCAGGGCACTGGGAAAGATTGTGTAACCTCAACTATAAAAAGTATATAGAGAGGCAGCATGCTGGAGGAGATAAGCCGGGAAGGATTTTGGCATGGTTGTATAAAAGCGAGATCCCTAGACCCCCGATTAGATCAATAACGAGGGAAGACTGAAAGGTGGTGGATACCCAGGAGGGAATTAATCAGGAATTTGCAAACTACTATGGGGATGAAGGGGAGGATAATCGCGCGATGATAGTAGAAACTCTGGAAGACATAGGATTGCCGCAGATCAGTGCAGAGGACAGAGAGGAGATGGATGCACTGATTACTTTAGAAGAGCTAGAGGAGGTGGTGAGACAGTTGGCAACTAGTAAGACCCCGGGGGCTGACGGACTCCCAAGTGAGTTTTATAAAATATTTAAAGATGAGGTGCTCCCCCTCTGTTAGATATGTTGAATGAGGCGTATGAGCTAGGCAGACTGCCGGAGTCACTCAGAGAAGCGATTATAATACCACTTCCCAAACCGAATAAGCCAGGGCATAACTGCAGTTCTTATAGACCTCTGTCGATGTTGAATCAAGACAGTAGAATTTTGACTGCCGTCTTGGCAATCAGATTAAGGAGAGTCATAAGCAAGCTGATACAGCCGGACCAGACAGGATATGTCCCTAATAGGAACATATCCAATAATCTTAGAAGGCTTCACAGAGTCATTGAATATGGAAACGAAAGTGAGGACGAATTGGCAATTGTGTTGCTAGACACAGTAAAGGCCTTCGACTCGGTCAAATGGCCATGGTTGTTGGTGTCCCTGGCTGGCTATGGGATGGGTCCGGGGTACCTACAGTGGGCTAAAATGTTGTACAGTGAGCCGCTGGCCAGGGTTAAAACAGGGTCAGTGGTATCGGAAAGGTGGAAGCTGAGTAGGGGAACCAGACAAGGCTGTCCATGGTCCCCTATGCTCTACATATTGGCCCTGGAACCCCTAGCGATCTACCTAAGGCAACAATATGACATGATAGGCATTCTGGTGGGTGGGGAACGACACCTGATCTCATTATACGCAGATGATATACTACTGTATTTGCGATACCCAGAAGAAAACCTCCAATACGTTTTGGAGGTGATGGGTAGATATGCAGGAATGTCCGGAATAGCGGTGAACCCTCATAAGTCCAGCATGTTCCCATTGGGTGGATACAAAGGGATCCCACTGAAACAACTACCAGTGTTACAAGTACCATGGGCAGCTAGTACATTTCGTTACCTAGGAATAGATATATACCACAAGGTTGAGGAAGAACATAAGCGCAACACAGAAGTAGCCATCACCAAAATAGAGAATTGCATGCGGTTCTGGGTAAAACTGCCCTTAGCAATGATTAAACGTAGTGCAATGTTAAAGATGGTGGTCCTGCCTAGGCTCCTGCACTACTTCGGGAATTTTCCGTTTATGATACCAAAGAAGTTCTTTAGTAGATTGGCCAGCATGTGTAGAGACTTCCTGAGGCATGGGACACGGAACAGAGTTGCCCTCTGGAAACTACAGAACACTTACGAGAAAGGAGGTATAAAATTGCCTAATTATGAAGTCTACCATGTTGCCAGTCTGCTACTATATGTAGCCAAATGGCTTTCAGAGGATGTGACCCCGGAAACCAGGCTGTTCCGACTAGATTGTTTCCCATTTTACCTGAAAGAGATTATATGGTTTCCCCAGGCTGTAATGGACGGACGCCCCAAGATGTTGTTACTGGGATGGAAGATGTTGCGAAGGGCATGCCAGCTGATGGGGAACCCAGGCCCGTGCTCCCCTCAGGTACGGCTGGTGGCACTAGCGGGTGGGGAAGAGCAGCTAAGGATGTTAATCAGGAATCACTGGGAGCCGGCTGAAGAAGTGACAAAGGGGGACATCTGGCGGGAGGGCTCTATAAAAGATTTCGGGGAGTTGGGGGCGGAAACTGGACTATACACCGGCCAGTATATCACGTACCATAGATTGGTGCGAAAGATCAAGAGAACGTGGTCCGAATTGGTGCTTGAGGAAGAACCAGACGCTACTGTGGACATAATATATGATATAGCAGAGGGGGGGGCATGAGATATCTAGGATATATGAGATGATGATGTCCAAAGTAGGAAAGGAGGTGGTACAATTGAGACTAGATTGGGAGGAGGAAGTGGGTACCTCGATGGAAGATGGGATGTGGGAACGAGTCCAAGGGTATCACAAGAAGGTGTCAAGGAACGCAAGACTTAAGCAGATGCAATTGTATATTACGCATAGGGCGTACCTGACACCCCAGAGGATAGCAAAGTTCAAGAATGCGGGCATAGTGCATATGTTTTGGTCATGCCTGGTTATTGGGCGCTTCTGGAGTGAGGTCGCACATAAATTAGCAGAAAAGGGTATTAAGATTGTGGTGGATACTGTGTGGGCCTGTCTTTTGGGGGGGTTCCCTAGGCCGAGGAAACTCAGGCAATGTAAGCAAATTGAAGGATCTGGCATATGCCCTTGCGAAGAGGAGAATTGCTATGGGGTGGAAGACATGTCACAAACCTCGATTAGAGATATGGTGGAAAGATCTGCAGAAATGGGTGGAGGCGGAAACCATGGTGTGGCAGGAAGCCAGCAATGCTGGGGGGATGAGGAAACTGAGACCCTGATGGTCTGGAAACTGCTGATAGCAGAATTATTGGGTCTGTGTCAAACTCGACGGACCTCACGAACAGGAACCCCATAACAAGATGCAGAATAAAACATCAGCGGAAGTAGGCTCGTAATGGGGGTGGGAAAAGGGAAGCAGTGAGCGTGATTGAACAATGTAAAATGAACATGTTATTTTATACACTGCAAGTTTGGTTTGTATTGTTTGTTTAAATATTAATACATTTTCTTTTTTAAAAACAAAAAACCAAGCTTTGGGCTTTCATTAGTCCCCTTTCGCCTTTGGCATTATTTGCTGGGTTTTGAATGGCGTTATTTTTGGTTTCTCTTGGCTTGAGCAATGTTGTATGTATTAGCTTTTAACAATATTGCCCTATCGGTTTGCTGGGTTCTCCATAAACTCACACGCTTAAAATTACAGTCATTTGGTTTTAACAAATACGACTTTCGCTGCTTTCTGATAGTTCAGCATTCGAAATGGCTTTAACTCATATGTGAGTATTTGTTAATGGTGAAACGCCTGGCTTGAGCATGCGAGCGGTCTCTGAGTAATCAGGGGTCACTGTAAGCTGGTGAACTCACCGGGTAAGGCGTGCGTGCCCAATCCCCACTGCTCACAGGTGTTCTGCTTCAGTGTCTCCTTGCGACCCGGCAAACAGCTACTTCTGCCCACCATTGCCTGTGCCACGCGAAAACTGAGCTTCCTTTGCTTGGGAGGCTCTCTGGTGGTCGCCAGTCCCAGCGACAGCCTCTTGGTAAGGAAAGCTTCCCTCGCTTTCACTTCCCGCTGCGCAGCTTTTGCAAAATGGGTTTTCATAGGGTAAAGCTTCCCTCTTCCACGCTTCCCACTTCTGGAGGCACAGACCCTCTTGGGACCGCTATGTTTTCTCTTTAACAGTGGTCCCGGCGTCTTCTCCCTCCTCCAGTTTCTGACTCAGCTGCATAAATGGATCACACTGCTCTGCCTGCTTGTTCTGCTCGACAATGGCCTGCACCCCACGGGGTCCTTTACGCCTCACAGTCTCCCTCATGTGTAGGTCATTTCCATTAATAATCTGACCACTCCTGCAACATTGTCCTTCTTTAGCCCTCTTCTTAGTCCCAGTACTTAGCGAATCATGGGGCTTGAAGTCCCTAATGACAAAGTTAGCTTTTCCAGCTTGATGTTCATCCTTAAACTTATTTCTTTTCCCTAGAATTTCCTTTAAAGACATGACGTATAAGGATCAGTCACCAGACTCGATTAAAAAGCGGAATAAAGTTCCTTAGAGTTTAAACTAGTATCATACACAGACTTCCTTTTACTGCACCAAGTCTACCGATTTAAAAAAAAAAAAATTAAGGGTTTTTATTTCTCTCAATTCCAAAGGGTTTCTGATTTTTTTTACCCACATTAAGATGTTCAACTTGTTGAACAGACAGATCGTTATGACAACAAGCCATTACATAGAGGAAGACAAATACTGCGTCTCCCCCCACAGAGTCCTCTCATTCCCCTGGGCCCTTTCTCGTTCCAGGTGATCCTCCTGCTGAACACCACCCCCAAGGTCAGGATCAGAAAGTGGCTGCCTTTCGCTGGACACGTGGGACGAGACTTTAGGCAGGGATTTGGTGAAGAGGATTAATTGCAGTTAGACACATTTGGGCAGCTCTGTTTCTCATCACCTTTAATATGACTGCAGTTTGTCTGATTCTCCAGCATGGGGTCTGGCATGGATTCACATGCTCATGAATATTCCCCGTCGTCAGGCTGGGAATCCTCGGTAAAGAAAAAACCAGTATCAGTTTCGTTTCTGATTTGTCTTTCGTAGTAGTAACCAATCACTGATCTCTGCGTCATACTGACCACAGCCAATGACTGCCCTCTACCTAAGCCCCGCCTCTGGCAGCCATCTTCAGATTTTTACCGCACGTTCAAGTGTTGGGATCCTTGTGCTATTGCCTCGGGAGCGTTAGTGCTATTTTTTCACGTTTTTTCTCAAAAACTTTGTTTTTTTCGGTCAAAAAGAGCCTCAAGCTCCACCGACTCTTCATCCGATCAACGGGGACCCGTGTCGGATTCGTCTACGCCCCTCAAGGGTGAAGATTTCGTCGAGCTACGCTTTTGGAGGACTCCAGAAGTTTCTCAGGCCCATCTCGGACATGGCCCAGGAGAAGGGAAGCTCGACGCCCGGAAAGCTGTTCAGGGTCTGCCCTGGATGCCAGCTGCAGAATGTCTTTAAGGAGGACGAACACTCCTTTTGTCTTTACTGCCTACATGAGGACAAGACGCACGTGGAGAAGGACTGTGCGTTTTGCGCCAACATGTCGGAGCGGACCATGAAGGACCGCCATCAACGTCTCGCCAACTGGCTGGAAGGGAAGAGCCCGTCAGGCGAGAAGAAGAGGAAGAAATCCGAGCAGTCTTCTAAGACCTTTGAGGACGCCCCGGCAACGGGGGTCCAACACAAGGCCAAGCACCGCGAGTCCGCTGGCACCGGGAGCGCCGAACGGTCGGGCTCTACAGGCGCCAGGCAGGGCGCATCCTCCCCGGCTCCATCAACCACGAGCCAATGCTCTGGTTCGGGTAAGAGGAAGGCCGAGCACCCGGCGAAGCTCCTGGAGAGGCCCCGGTCGAGCTCGAAGGCCCCATCGGAGGGGGAGCGAGGCAGTGTCTCCCCCCCAAGGAGAAGGCGGTGAGCGCACCTAGGGTGGTGAAAGCCTTAATCCATCCGGCCAAGGCCTCTATCGAGACAGTCGCGGCGGCCCTGGCTCAGCCTGTGGAGGCTACACCAGTGGTGGCGACCTCGGGGCTCAGAGTATCCCTGCCACCGCGGAGGGAGTCCTCTTTTATGCCCATCGACAGGACCCCGTGAAACCTCCGGCGGAGAAGAAAAAGGGGGGGCAGGAGGTCGTCGTGGATTCGGCCTCAACTTCTGAGGAAGAGCTGATCGAGGTCTTAAGCCACGGCGTTGGCGTGGAAGGAGACCAGCCCGTCGGGAGGGATCCCGACGCAGGAGACGACGATATCGTCGAGGGTGCCGACGGGGCCCCTGACCGCCCGTCGGACTCCCCTCAACCAGCGCCGCAAGACAACTCGGCGGCCATTTTGTTGGCTATACAGTCCTTATATTCGAAGATAAGGACGAGGCTGCCGTTACCACCAGCGGAGGAACCGCTCCCGACGGGGGACCCGGAGCCAGGCCCTTCTGGGAGCCCTCCCCCTCCACCTCCTTTTCAGCCGTCGCGCCCTGTTCAGCCCTCCTCCCCGTCCACGACTCGTGGGGATGATACGGGGACTGACACGGCCGCGACGGGTACGGACGACGAGGTTTACGACGAGGATCTGCCGTCGTCACCTCCCACCCGGGCTTCCCCGCCCGACGAGATTGGATCGTTTCACTCCATGATCGCCAGGGCATCCGAGCTCTTCCAGCTCTGCCCGGAGGAGAAGAAGAAGGAAGGTTTCCTTTATCAACGGCGCGAGGCCAAGAGGAAGACGGTCCTCTCCGTGCCTCTACTGGACGATATTTGGGATGAGGGCCTCGCCCTCCTCAAGAACCCATCCACGACGCCGGCTAGAAGGGATCGGTACGAGAAGAAGTACCGGGTCCCGGACGCGGCCCCCTTGTGCCTCCGGGCACAGCCGACCCCGGACTCCGTCGTCTCCGCGGCGGCCAGGAAGAAAGCGGGGGGGGTGCGGCCTCCACGTCGACTTCCCCGCCGGACGGCGAGGGAAAGAAATTGGATACGATGGGGCGCAGGGTCATCTCGTCTGCAGCGACGACGATTAAGGCGGCCAACGCCTTGGCTATCGTAGCCCGCTACGACAGGGAGCTGTGGTACAAACTGGCCCCCCTGCTGGACTTCCTACCGGACGACAAGAGGGCGGATGCCCTAGAGATCTTGCAGGAAGGTGAGGTGGCGTCGGACCACGCCATTACGATTGCGACGGACATCGCCGACACTGGATTTCGCCAGTTGGGCAACGGCGTGTGCCTTAGGCGGCGTGGATGGCTCAAGGCTACTGACTTCCGTCAAGACGTGCAGACCAGAGTCTTGGACATGCCGTTCGATGGAAACAACCTGTTTGGGAAAACAGTGGACGATTCCCTTCAAGCCATCAAAGCAGACACGGAGACGGCCCGAGCTCTCGGGGTTCTCCAGCAACGGCGGCCGCCCTTTCGGAGCGGCGGAGGCAAGGGCGCCTCCAAAGGTTCCGGCGGCGGATTTTCCACCTACCGTCAAGCGGCCCGTTCGTCGTCGCAGGAAGCTTACAGGGGACGAGGCAAGTCAGGCGGACCCCGCCGTCGTCGCCAAGGAGGTCAAGGCGGCAAAGCCTCGTCGAAGCAGGACTGAACCGGCCGTAGGGTCGGGCCCCCACCGAAGCACCCCGGTGGGAGGCCGGCTGGCGAGCTTTGTCAGCATGTGGGAGTCCATCTCCACCGACCGTTGGGTGCTGGACGCCCTAGCCCAGGGCCACACGCTCGAGTTTCAAAGAAGGTGCCCGCGCATCCCCCTGTGGCCAGGAAAGAACTCCACATCCCTCAACTTCTCTTAGAGGTGAAGGCGATGCTCAGGAAGGGCGCCATCGAACTCGTCCCAAAGAGGCTCCGGAGTTTACTCAAGATACTTCCTCGTGAAGAAGAAGATGGGAGGATGGCGTCCCATCCTGGACCTACGACGACTGAACAAATTCATCAAGGCACAGAAGTTCCGGATGGTCACCCTCCAACACGTCCTGGGTCAGCTGGAGGAGGGCGATTTCCTGTCGCCGTTGGATTTGGAGGATGCCTACTTCCATATTCCCATCCTAAAGGGACACCGAAAGTTTCTCAGGTTCGTGGTCCAAGGGCGTCACTATCAGTTCAGAGCCCTTCCCTTCGGACTAAGGTCGGCACCCAGGGTGTTCACCAAGTGCCTCGCACCGGTGGCGGCGCAGCTGCGCCGAGAGGGGATCCACGTCTACCCCTACATGGACGACTGGCTCATCCGAGCCAAGTCGAGGGAGCTCGCCGTGGAGCACACGGCAAGGACCGTCCAACTTCTCACGGACCTGGGATTCTCCGTAAACTACGCCAAGTCCCACCTGGTGCCCGCGCAAGACGCACTGTTTCTGGGAGCGAAGCTCGACACAGTGTCGCTTCTGGCCTCCCCGTCGGAGGAAAGGACGAGGGCCATTCTGGGCAAGGTGCAGCGGATGCTGGTTGCGGACGCGGCCAAAGTGAGGTCCATCAAGTCCCTCCTCGGAATGATGTCTTCTTGCATCTACCTCATCCCCCTGTGCAGGCTCTGGATGCGCCCGTTGCAGGAGTTCCTGGACGCGCACTGGATTCAGACGACGGGCAGCTTCGAGGAGAGGATCACACTCGACGAGAGTTTCCGACGAGCGATCCGGTGGTGGGGCACCCGCGCGCATCTGACGGCGGGCATGGACTTCCAGACCCCCGGCCACCAGGAGACAGTGACCACGGATGCCTCCCTGGAAGGGTGGGGAGCACACACCGAAAATCTGCACGCAAGAGGCCTTTGGCTCCCGACGGAGAAGTCCCTCCATATCAACGTCCTGGAGCTCTGTGCAGTATTTTGGGCCCTCAGGTCCTTCCTTCCGTCCCTCAAGGGCAAGGTGGTGAGGATCTTCACCGACAACACCACCTCCATGTTCTACATCAGGAAACAGGGCGGAACCAGGTCCCCAGCCCTGTCCAGGGAGGCCCAGGACCTGTGGCATTGGGCCGTCGCCCAAGGGATGTTTCTGGTGCCGTTTCATCTGGCAGGGATAAAAAACACCATCGCCGACTCACTCAGCAGGGAGCTGCGCTCGTGCCACGAGTGGGAACTACGACAGGATCTAGTGGACCGCCTCTTCCGACGGTGGGGCACACCCCAGATCGATCTGTTCGCGACGGCGACGAACTCCAAGTGCCGGAGGTTCGCCAGCAGGTTTCCCCAGCCGAGGAGCATGGGCGATGCTTTCTCGTTCCCCTGGGAGGGCCTGTTCCTATACGCGTTCCCTCCATTGCCATTGCTGATCCGGCTCATCAACCAGCTCAAGAGGTCCCGGTGCAGGATGATCCTCGTCGCACCTGCGTGGCCGAGGCAGATATGGTTCCCGGACCTTCTGGATTTGTCAGCGTCCCCGTCAATCAAGCTGCCAGTGGACGCGGATCTGCTCTCCAGGGAAGGAGGCGCCATCCTCCATCACGACCCGAAGTCGCTGAACTTGCAGGCCTGGCTCCTGCAGCGTTAGAGTTTGGAGGATACGACATACCGGCCGACTGCAGAGAGGTTCTTGCAAAGGCCAGGGCGTCCTCGACTCTTAAATGCTACGGACACAAATGGAAGAGGTTCTCTGTCTGGTGCCACGCACAGAAGATTGACCCTCTGCGGATTACGGCTCCCCAAGTACTGCCGTACCTACTGACACTGGCCAAAGCTGGACTTGCGCACGCGTCCATCAAGATTCATCTTGCTGCGATCTCCCGATACACCAGAACCACGGGGCAGACGTCCTTGTGGTCTCATCGTCTGGTGAAAGAGTTCATGAAGGGACTGTTCAGATCGTTCCCGCCGGTGAAGGCTCCGGCCCCGGCGTGGGAGCTCAACGTGGTGCTGACCAAGCTCATGGGACCTCCGTTCGAGCCTCTGCACTCGGCCCCGTTGAAGTTCTTGTCGTGGAAAACAGCGTTTCTTGTGGCCATCACCTTCGCATGACGGGTGGGAGAGACCCAGGCCCTTTCCTGCAAGGCCCCGAATTTGACTTTTCACGACACGAGGGTAGTGCTCAGGACGCACCCCTCCTTCATGCCCAAGGTGCCGTCGGACTTCCACCTCAACAAACCCTTGGTGTTGCCTGTTTTCTTCCCGTCGCCTTCGTCGCCGGCTGAGAGGACTCTGCACTCGCTGGATGTGGCTTGAGCGCTGAAGTTCTACGTGGACCGCACGAAGGGTTTTCGGAAGACGTCACAACTCTTTGTGAACTTTGGACCTGTCAATCAGGGGAAGGCTCTCTCGAAGGCTTCCATTTCCAGATGGCTCTCCGGCTGTATCATGTACTGTCATCGGTTGGCAAACCGACCCCTGCCTGGCCGTCCGAGAGCCCATTCCACCAGAGCGATCGCAGCTACCACGGCGTTCCTATCTGGTGTGCCCCTGCTGGACATCTGCAGGGCTGCTACGTGGAGGTCGACGCACACCTTCACGAAATTCTACTGCGTCGATCGGGATTCCAGGGAGGAGTCCAGGGTCGGCCAAGCAGTGCTGCGCAACCTGTTCGCCTAAGGTGAGCCTGGTGAGGAGGTAAGATTTGCTTAATGTTGAGTTTGATGTAATGCTTAATGTTGAGCCTTTGCCACCTCCCGTGGTTGTGCATGTGTGTACTGCTATGTATTCTTTATTCATGAGCATGTGAATCCATGCCAGACCCCATGCTGGAGAAGGAACAAGTTACTTACCTGTAACTGTTGTTCTCCAGCATGGGTCTGGCATGGATTCACATGCGAACCCTCCCGCCTACCCCTCTGCGGCTCTTCACTTGGTCATACTGCCACTTCACGTGCTACCAAATCTGAAGATGGCTGCCAGAGGCGGGGCTTAGGTAGAGGGCAGTCATTGGCTGTGGTCAGTATGACGCAGAGATCAGTGATTGGTTACTACTACGAAAGACAGATCAGAAACAAAACTGATACTGGTTTTTCTTTACCGAGGATTCCCAGCCTGACGACGGGGAATATTCATGAGCATGTGAATCCATGCCAGACCCATGCTGGAGAACAACAGTTACAGGTAAGTAACTTGTTCCTTACTGTGATGAATCCAATG